>JAQPPZ010003986.1:600000-817708 GCA_028583015.1 Wollemia nobilis
CAACCCTTTCACCCATATGTTCCTTGTCCTCCTTATCCAGAGCACTTTGAAATGCCAAAACTAGATAAATTTAAAGGAGATGACGATGCTCAGGAACATGTAACAAGTTTCATGAACTTGTGCTTTCAACTATAGGACAACAATAATTTTTGTTGAAAACCTTCTAAATAACACTCTCTAGTGCATCCTTATAGTGGTATAATCAACTACCAAGACATAACATCTTTATCTTCGAACAACTAGCCAACACCTTTTTAGAATGATTTTTCTTCGACATAAAAAAGAAGGCCAACTTAAATGACTTATAAAATCTTCATCAATTTGACAATGAACCAGTTATGATTATGAAAATAGATAGAGAAAGGTAATGGCTAAATTTACTTTCACTATATCAATTTTAAAACTTACTTAGATGTTTACAAAAATTTTCTCAAAACACATCTTGCTTCTTCAATTGCAACAATACAAAATATTTGAGGAGGCTTTGGCACAAGCCAAATTTATTGAGGATATAAATGTCTAGGAGGGAGATATAAACTTCAAAAAAAAGAGTGAAACAAATATCCTCGAAACAACTAAACTCAACCAAAACCAGCTCTAGTCAATCAAATTTCTCTAAATATTCCTAAAATGGAGAAAGCACCCCAGCAACCTAACTATCAGGATCAACCCCCTCCAATGCAATATAATAATCAGTTCTAATGGAACCAAGTGCAAGATCAGCCACACCACCCTCCTCACACTTATACACCACTATCTGAGTCTCTGGCATCCCTCTTCAATCATTTATGCAAGGCAAAGGCCATTACCTTGTCTAAGATCCGCCTGATAGATCCTACCCTTCCAAAACCTAAGGGGTATAAAGAGGACTTGTATTGTGTTTATCACCAACAAAAATGTCATGATATCCAAGCATGCTATGGATTTAAGAACCTGATACAAGATATGTTAGACAAGAACCAATTGTAAATCGACAACCCTCTTGCCCCTAATAATCAACAAATGGGTATTTTTAAAGATCCCTTGCTCATACCCAGGTGTTGTAGGTGAGTTGGAGAGGAGAGGGCAATCCTCCAAGGGAGGTCCCAGGTTCAAATATCCATCCTACCAAAAAGCTAAATTTTGGGTATCCAAAATCCAATTGATAATGTTGGTGCGGGAAGAGTCGGGTGCGACTCCCAGGTGACTTTAATGATGTAGAACCCCCTGTTCGTGGTCTCTCATACCAAGGCAGCTCCGCAAGGGATTTTTTGCTTTAAAAAAAATATCCCTTGCCCATGCATGAGGTCAAGGATGATAAAACTAGGCATGTCAATAAAATCCATATGGATCCACCCACTCATGTATTTGTAGGTATAATCAACATTGTAATAATAAATAGAAGGTATGATCAAGTCACATCACCTAAAAAGCCTATCTGAATCCCTTGCGCACCCCAATCCTTTGGAATGATCTACTATTGCTTTGCTTCTATGATTCTTATGATTAGAAACTTTTGGTAAGAAAGTGGAGGAGCCTTGATGATAGATATTGTGCTTCATTATTTCATTGCTCTTTTGCTTCCACCACATGCTAATCAAGTTCTTCTTGCATCATAAGTTTTCTTAGATCATTAATCTTCTATTTTGCATTACATTTTTTGTATTTAAGAATTAGATAAAATTTATGTTGCCAATTTGTACCTCATCCTTACAAGGCATAAATTTGGAAAAACCCTTGGTTTTTCCATTCTATATGTGTTTCTAAATTTGCACTTGCCCATTACTGGGAATGAATTTAGTTACTAGAGTTTGGGGAAAAATTTTACTCCCAAAACTCTAGCTCATTTCTTTCATGCTTGATTTTTATTACATTCCTTTTGTTTGCATTCTATCTTCATTATTTTATGTTGTTGCATCATGTCTTTCTTATTTTCCAAATGTCAACAATCGCTTTAATTTTTGGACGATTAGCTAAAAAGACCAAGGGGTATTGATTGTTGTGCCCGTAAACATTGATAATTTTTTCCAAGGTTTTATAGTTGTTTTATAGGTTTGACCAAATTCACAATTGGTGTTTTTGGGGCACAAATTTGGCTAGGATTAATCATTGGATAAAGTAAGTACTATGATAGATATTTGGGGATATTTTTTGTGTGTCTGTGTTCATTTTCTATTCATTTTTTGTTACAAATTTAAATCACAAGAAAAAGAAGGCATTTGATTTTATTTCTAGGCATCAACAAAGAAAATCATATAGTTTGCATCTAGGCTAATCATGTTTGTGCATTCTATTAAATCTTTGCTTGAAAATAAAATATTTACTTTTTTGCAAATTTTAGGGAATAGTCTTCATTGAAATAAAGAATCATTTTAGGAATAGCTCCTTGTTTGCATGCATTATTTTTCTTTAATTATTTCTAGTTTAAATATTAATCAAGATCAAACTTAGGTGTTTGCTTAATAAACATACCAAACCTTCCCATACCATACTTGGAGCGTGTTGGCCATTTTGTATTCATTGGGATTTTGTCTAAAGTGATAAATATTTGTCTCCTTTATTTTTTTTTGGATAGTTGTAATAAGTTGTAATAATTTTTAGAAATCCAATGTATTTGAATGTATTAATGGAGGGATGTCCTTCAAGGTCCAAAAGAAATGAAGAGAAAGAGTTTCATAAAAAACATGAACAAAATCGCCAAAAAATATTATGTATTGACGTTCGCCCTTCCTTAGGAGCGAATGTCCCTTTCGCCCTTCCTAGGAGCGAATCACTTTTGGAAAGTAGAATGGCAAAAATTAAAAAAGTGACAAATTGCATTCGCCCTTTCTTAGGGGTGAACGTGTTGTTCATCCTTTATTGGGGTGAATGTGCCTTTACATTGCTTCGAGGAGTCGCGCTTGAATGAAATTATGTTCACCCTAGTCAAGGGGCGAACACACCGTTCGCCTCTCCTATGGGCGAACCACCTAGTGTGTGCGCTCGAATGAAATTACGTTCACCCTAGTAGAGAGGTGAACACACCGTTCGCCTCTCCTATGGACGAACCACCTAGCGACAATAGAAAATCACATTCACCTTCCCTTAGGGATGAATGTGTCGTTCGCCCTTGAATTGGACGAACTTGTTTGTATCAGGATCACGTGCGTCTGAAGGGGTGAAACTAATGCTGGGCAAAGATAAATTGAACGAATGGGACATTGGTCAAGATGTTGAATTTGGCATTAAATAAAGGGCACTCTTAGTTACTTCATTTTGTGGATCACAAAGAGGAAGGCGAAGGGAAACACGCCTTCATGATTTCCAATGTATCAGATGTGATCCGAAGAATTTAATATTTTCTCCTAACAGGCGTACCTCCATCCGAAGTTTGGATTTTCAAGAATTTGTTCCCCTGGCGAATGGATTTTCTAGGAATTCAAGGAGGATTTTGCTGATTGTCTTTGATTTCCAGAAATTCTTCCCCCATATGTATTAAATGAAAGAGGTGAAAACCTCTATAAATACTAGGTAAATTTCATTGTAAGAGAGAGGTTAGAAATTTTGCGAGAGATTCCCTTAAGCTCTCTGCGTTAATAGAAGGCATCTGACTTCTGAATTTGTGAGTGGTCTTGTGTATAATTATTTTCTACGTAGTGTGCTTCTATTTCCATTCACCTATCTAATTTGCTATTGAATTTAAATTATGTCATTGGATTTAAAGTTTCTAAGGAGAAAGCGAATGCTGGAGTACCATTTTGATAGTTATTATGGCAATATTGTGAGCTTGTTCTATTTCATTTCCTTTCATGAATGCTAATTTGTGCTTGGGTTTTTTCCTACTAGTTAGTCTAACACCAATCATGTACTTTGGCCTATGGCCATATTTCTCATTTTTTTTGTTATTTCTAATTTCTTTCCTGCATATCTAGTATTTTGTTATTGTAGTATTTAGTTTGGGAACCATCCCTCTATAGATATTGGCACGGAGGACATCTCTTTCCTCTGGAATTTCAATATTGGCCGTATCTAGGGCGCACAAACCTAATTTTGTATGATTAGGTAGATATTTGACCAACAGTTTTTGGCATGCCTGGTGGGACTTTTAAGGTTCCACTTCCAACAACATTAGGTTTGGTGTTCACCTTCCTACTTGAGATTAGAACATCTGGCGACTCGATTTTTACCCAGAAATCCATAAGTGTGAGAACGGTGAAAGATGTTTCTCATGAATACAAGATCAAAAGCCAAAAATAGATTAGATTTTATGAACTAGACATTCAAAGGTTAGGAGAGCATCCTCAAATAGCCACTTTTGATGAACATATTCAATTCCTCGTACCTTATCCATACCATATGTTTCATATTCCTGGTTAGCTGGTGTGTTTTATGCCCCTGTGAGTCCTGTAAGCACTGCCACGAGTTTCCCTCAACCTTCGTCGAGTACAACTGCTAACATCCTGAGGCCTACTCCTCATATTCCCATCCACATGGCTTAGAATCCTCCAGCAAATCAACAACTTCCAAGGTAGTTTATGGCTTGGAATAGCTCAAGAGTACTAAATTTGTAGGCATAAAATCCCATACCTCAAGCTGCTCTGAAGGATTTACCCACATATGATGGTACTAGGAAAAATACCTATGAGCATATCCAAGATGTAGCCTCTCTTGCAACTATTCATAACTGATGAGGATGTGATGATAAAACTTTTGGCCCTGTCATTAAGAGGGAAATTGTTGTATTGGTACCGATCTTTACAGTCAGGTACCATTACCTCGTGGGATCAATTGGCAGAGTTGCTGATTAAAATTTTCCATGAACAATCTAATCCATAATCTCTGTTATACCAGTTCACCTCAATCCAAAGAAATTCGCAAGAGGAACTTATAGATTTTAACGTTTGATTTGCACGAATTTGGTAGAGGGTCCTAGATGGTTATGACCAACTCATGAGCAAGCAACATTTTATTATCTTTGAGTACTTAGTACCGATATTGGTATGGCGGTGTGCTAGGCCAATATGACTACATTCTTGGATCTCTATACATAAGCTCAAAAGTTTGAGTCATATTTGATTATTGTAGGTAGGCTTCCTTCGAAGGCAACAATGCCTATCCTCCCTGATCTACCATAGTATCTTTACTCTAATGCATTTTTTTAGCCTATGCCATCGATGTATCCTGTCCCTTCATGGAATTTAGGCTCTCCTCAAGTAGCTCCTATCCCTGTTCCACAGTCATCTACTATGATCTTTCCATAATTTCCTGTCCCATCAACAACATCATAGCCTTCAACCATTTATTTTCCAACACTGCCAACACCCCCAATGCCCTTACCATTACCTGCACCTCCAATGCCCTTGTCATTGCCAGTTTCAACTCTATTACCCAATACAGATCCTCTCATGGCCTTGTTACAAGAAGTAAAATCCAATAATGTGGCTTTAAGGATGATATCTAATGAGCTTACTATTGTGAGGAAGAAGCAGGCTGAGTTGAGTTTTGATCAAGAAGGTTTTAGACTCCACCAATAACCCAAGAATAAGTATCTATCAGCAAGGGACCCGAGAAAAACACCATGATCCAAGAAAGTTATGAGATTAATGTATCTAAAAGGACATATTGGTGTTCTACATGTAATTATCCTCATGGTGAAGATACATGTATGGTACATCTAAACTATGTTCAGAAATTAACAGAAACTTCTTTGAGTGAGAAAGTCAACATGATTCGAGAGATGGAGTGTAATTGTATGATGCCATCCCCAGAGCAAGTTTCAGTCCTTACTAGGTCTGGAAAGAAGCCAGTGACTGTTGATCCTGTAGACTTGCAACCTTTGAAAGTACCTATAGCTCCAAAAGCATAGGAGGAAAAGTAGGCATCCTCGAAAAATATTTTTGATGCTGACAAATTAAAAAACTCATCACCTAATCAAGCACAAGATAAGGCACAGGTTCAATATTCAACTTTGCAATGCATCACTACTGCTTCATTTCCTAGATAAACTAAAGAGAAAGCTAAGGAAAGACTCAAGTATCCTTCATTGACAAAAATGCAAAGAGTAGATGCTACGAAGCAGTACTGAGACAAATATGAGTGGTCCTTAGAAGAAAAGGTCTCGCTTGCTCATGGCTACAGTATCGTGGAAGAAATGAAGAAAATACCAGCAAGGATTAGCTTATATGATACATTGCAATTACCTAGGCAGATTGATTTATTGAAAGAATCTCTAAAGACCTCCAAAGATCAAAAGAAAGATCATTTACAAATAGTCTTGGCTCAAGCACTCCCCACTTCAGCGATAGGTAAGAATCGTCCTCCTCTGTTTTACTTATCTTTGAGAATGGAAGGGTGGATCATGCATAATTGTATGTTCGATTTTGGTGCTGCCACTACTGTCATGCCAAAGGTAGTATGCAAAGTAATGGGAATGGAATATACAAGAAGAAGCCCAGGGGTGTTACAATTGGATGGTATGCTAGTTAATACTATTGGAGTAATCAAGGAAATTCCAATAGTGCTCCATAGCATGGCGCATATTACCATCATCTAGGAAGTGGTGGTTGTTGATTTAGAGTTCTACTTTAGCATGTGCCTTTCAAGAGAATTCACCGCTAAGCTGGAAGGTTATATTTCCCTAGATTATTCACATCTGGAGATTCCATTCAAAGGTAGGTGAATTCACATTCATAATAAAAAGCCCTCCCCTTTTCATATTGAAAAGATAGAGGAGGCAGAACAAGTCCCAGGTGCGGTGAACATGATGATGGAAGAATTGGAAGAGGTTTGCTTGGTTGAAAAATTACTCCAAGAGCTTGGTCTAGAAGATGAGTTTTTTTTAAAAAATTTCAACGCTATGATTGAAATAGATATTGGTTGTTATTCAATTTAGAAGATAGAGAAGTCCCAAGAGCAAGTCCTTGAATCCCTAGAACCTATTTTGCATCAGTTATGGAAGTTGTTCTTTGATGGCACTCGATGTAAGAATGGTGTAGGTATTGTGTTGATATCCCCTGAAGGCATACAAAAAACTTCCTCCTACAGATTGACCTGGAGCTGTACAAATAATGCGGCTAAATATGAAGCACTATGCCTTGGCTTAAAAAAGGTCAAAAAGTTAGCAATTGAACAACTGTTAATTTTTCGCGATTCCAAGCTTATTGTTAATCAAGTTACAAATAGATGTGTATCAAAGCAACATTACTTGAAGGCTTATCGCAACAGAGTATGGGATCTTTTGGAAGAATTTAAAGGTTTGAATATTCAAGCAATTCCTTAGGAACAAAATAGATATGCTAACATTTTAGCTTCCTTGGGCGCTAGTTATTCTCCTACTAAGCAAGTGGTTTGTAAGCCCAAGATAGTAAGAGTGATTTACAGACCTTCCATTCTAGATAAGAACCTCGATTGGCAGGTGTTTGATAATGATGAGCAAATAGTGAATTTTTTGCTAAAAGAAGATTCTAGCGTAGAATATAGGATTCTTGTGGAAGAAGAAAAAGAAGGTATGATTCAGTTAAAGAATAATCACATTCCTAGAGATTTGATTTCACTAGAGTATTTATTTGATCAAATCAATAGGGCTGATAAACATAGGATTAAGGTGGATGCTAAGGAATTCAAAGAATTTCAGTTGGAGCCAGGAAAAGTGATCAAGATTGGTATTGATTGCGAATCAGATGAGATTGAAGGTATTAGAAATATGTGCTCCGAATATCTAGACATAGTAGCATGGAGTTATCAAGACTTGAAAGGATACGATAAGAGCATGATTCAGCATACTATCGAACTACAAGGAGTTAAGCCTTTTTGGTAGAAGCAACGCCCTGTTAATCCCAAGATCGAGGTTCTCATGAAAGCATAGTTGTTGAAGATGCTTGAAGCAAAGATGATATACCCTATTAAGTATTCCACTTGGGTGGTAAACTTGGTTCCTATAAGGAAGAAGAATGGGGACATACGTCTATGCATCGATTTTCAAAATTTAAATCAGGTGTCACTCGAAGACCACTATCATCTGCCTTAGATAAACCAGATTCTTCATGTTGTGGTTGATGCTCAAAGGTTTTCCTTGCTGGATGGCTTTTATGGGTACAATAAAATTTGGGTTAAAGATGAAGATCAATACAAGATGGTGTTTACAACTAATTGGGGCACATTTGCTTACTAGCGGATGCCCTTTAGACTTTCATATGCCAGAGCTACTTTTTAGAGGGCCATGGATGTCACCTTTGGTGAGTTGCTAAATAAAATAATTATGATTTATCTTGATGATATGATGGTGTTTTCACATGGCATAATGGATCATGTTTTCCATCTAAGGCAAATATTCGATAAATGTCAAGAATTTGGTATTTCTATAAATTCGAAGAAATCAATTTTTACGGTCAAGGAAGGGAAATTGTTGAGACATGTGATTTCACAAGAAGGATTGGCCATAGACCCTGCATGAGATGAAGTGCTTATGATATTTTCATTACCAGCTAATAAGAAAGATTTGTAGTCCTTATTTAGACAGATAAACTTTGTGCGTAATTTTATTGCTGATTTTACCCAAGTCATCAAGCCCATGATCGAGCTCTTGAAGAAAAATATGGAATTTAAGTGGATAGAAGCCAGGAAGCTAGCTTTTCAAGAAATTAAAGAGATAATTACTCAAGCGCCAGTATTAATCAACCCTGACTACTCCAAAGACTTTATACTTTATGCAATGGGTGAGCAAGAGAGCTATGTTGCAGTGCTAATGCAAAAGCAACATGACGGAGAAGAAAATTCTATCGCTTTTCTAAGCTAGGTTATAGCACCACATCAATAAAAGTACAAATTTATAGAGAAACAAGTTTATGCAGTGATGAAATCCTTGAAGAAGTTTTGCCACTTTGTTTCTCAGAGTAAAACTGTGGTTTATGTCATTCATCCTGACATTCGAAACTTCATCATTCAAGGAGAATTGGGTGATAAAATGGCTGGATGGGTCTCAAATATCCAAGAGTATGATGTAGAAATTAAACTGAAAAAATTGGTTCGTGGACACGCTCTATGCCAGGAGTTGGCCAAAAGCACTGTTGTTGAGACAAGTCGTGAAGATGTAATTTGTGCAAATTGTGCAGCAGTCAGCAAATAATGGACCGAGGAACTCTTTGAATATTTTGTTTTTGGAAAGTGTCCTAGCTACCTTAACTCCTCACAACATCGAAGGTTTAGATTACAAGCGCTCAAGTATGTACTATTTCCCAATGACTTATATTATAAGAATATTGACGAAATACTTCTTAGATGTGTAAAATATTATGAGAAAGAAAATATTCTGGAAGAATTCCATTCTGGGCTATCAAGAGGGCATTATGAAGGTAGGCCTATGGCTCTAAAATTTATTCAGGCAGGGTATTATTGGCCCACTCTGTCCGCTGATTCACATAAGATAAGCTAGCAGTGTGACAGTTGTCAAATATATGTTATTGATCCACATTCCTCTATAGAACATAAATATATTCTGATTGTGATAGACTACTTTACCAGATGGGCAGAAGCTATACCTACCAAAAAAGCAGATCAGGCGACTGTTAATTCTTTTTTGGAAAGTCTTATTACCCGTTTTGGCATACCAGATTATTTAGTCACCGAAAATGGCACTCCCTTCATTGGAGCAAAAATTATAGAATTTGCCAGTAAATACAAAATTTACCTAAAAACCTCTTCCAATTATTACCCACAGGGGAATGGATTGGCTGAGTCAACTAACAAGAATCTACTTTGGATTTTGAAAATAATAATGGGCTACAATAAGAAGAGTTGGCATTTGTTATTAAATCAGGCGCTTTGGGTTGACCGCATTTCAGTGAAAAATTCAATAAAAACCTCCATGTACGCTTTGGTGTATGGGAAAGAAGCTATCCTTCCTACTCATATCGAGCTCCCTGTGCTCCAAGCATTGCAGATGTTTCACGATGATAACGAAGAAAATGATCCAATGGAGGCTAGATTGGTGCAATTGTTGCAATTAGAATAAGAGAGGGAGCATGCTTACCATACTTTCGTAGAACATGCTGCAGAGATGAAGAAGTGATTCAAGAAAAAAATGACTGATCGAAGCTTCCAGGTGGGCGATTTGATACTAAAATGGAACGAAAAGAAATCAAAGCTAGGAAAACATCAGAAATTTGATGCAATATGGGAAGGACCTTTTTAAATTTCTGTTGTCACTTCTTCTAATGCATTCTAACTTTGTGACATGGAAGGGTATGAGCTCCCTATCCCAGTGAATGGCCTTCATCTGAAGGTTTATATTTCATAAGGTTTCAAATCAAAGGTAACATCCTATATATATGTAAATATTTTTATGTATTTTAAACAATTATGTATAGGTATAAATATGTTCTAAAAAAAAGAAATAAATGATGGTTAAAATGTCATTCACCCAAAAAAGAAAAAAAAGGAAACTCAAGGATTGGAAAAGAAGTGATAGAGCTTCGCATGCACCTATTGAAGGAGGCAAACGTCATGTTCGCCTATCTTTAGGGCGAACACACTTTGATGACATCATTAAGAGAAAAAAACAACAAAAATATAAGAAAGGAAAAAGGATTTAAAAAAAAATCTTGTTTTCTTTTTAGAAAAAATGCTATTTTTTTAGGAGGTGCGCTATGAGATTTTAAAAACACATGCGCCCATGAATTCATAAGCGCGTGAGAGGATATTTTTGAGGAAGATATTCCCAATGATTACGTGGCGATAATCGAAAGTAGTGGGCGATAAATTTGAGTAATGATTTCCAAACGTGGGAAGCATTCGAATTGAATTTTTCAAGGTAGCAGTTAGAATTAATGATTGAATGAGTAATGGTTGGGTTGGTTTCCCTAACAAGCTTCTAGTGCCAAGGCACATTTTTCTATAATATTGCATAGCACAAAGGGCATATTTTTTTAGGAGGATCCAACGGTGAACCAAAGAAGAAGATTTTTACGCCTTGGAAAGGACATTTGAGTAGTTTTCGATGAATATTTCTCCCCAAAGACACACTTGCATTTAATTCTGTAATTACTGTAGCAATTCATAGCGACTTTATAAATCGTAGGAGGTAAAAGACTAATTTTGTTTTTTCTCCCTAATTTTAAATATTTTGTTTCTCTATATCCTATGCTTTGAAGTGTAGAAGAATTTTTGAGATATCAGAGTAGGGAATTGCAGAAGAGTCATCATTTTTTGTTTAGCAAAATGGACAGACATAGTAAAGAACCAGAAGAGGTGCAGGAGGTCATAGAAGCAAAGCCCGCGAAGAAAAGAGAAATAAGTTCAAGGGCCAAGAAATCCTAGCAAAATGATTATGTTGACCTAGATCCTTATGAATATAATATGGCTGAAATTGGTGATTGTTTGATCACGCATAAAGGAGTTGACCGGTTGAGGGAAGAGGTCAAAGCCATAGTAAGTTAGGGAGTTTCCTACAATAGTTGGCTCACAATGCCTCACAATTCATAGCTTTCATGGTATCTTTGTTCGCTTGTGCATCCATGCCCCGAGCTTATTCAGTTAACTACACAATTTTATGACTCCTCTACTAGGGCCATCCGAAATGCCAGACAAGAGATTCTATTCACAATTACATCGGATGAGATATAAGAGGCTTTTGCCTGTGGAGTAGGCGCACTAAATTATGTAGTAAATAAAAAGATCCATACGAATGAACAAGAGGATAGGTATGTATCCACAGTTACAATGAGATAATTCATAGAAACTCGACTTGTCAAAGATCCACATATGGGGTAGCTACCGATTTTTCCTAAACTTCTTTCAGAATTCAAGTTCCAGGACATCTATTTCATGCTTTCCTAGATTGTGGGGTTGCCCTCAGATGAAACAGTGCATAAATGGCAGGCAACTATGGCTCAATGTATTTCCAAGGTAGAGTATTATTCACCTGCTACTATGAGGTAGGGTGGAAATCCAATTTATTTTGATTGAGCAAAATTTATTTCATGAAGAATCAATTCACAGTTACAGATATTGTAGGAAGGGAAATCTAGATCATTTCGGTATACTTTGCTGCTGGTATGGTTCTTTTTTCAGATGCAATGATGTTTTTCTTTTATCGTTGTTATAGAGATGGATGAAAACAATGAGCCTCTACCGGTTTATAAGTGGACTCAGGTTAACGAAGAAAGAGTCCATCTACAACTTTAATAGCTGGTTTTTGGGTCCCACCATTGAATTTCTTTGTGGTAGTTGTGACCGAGTGCCTCGCAACTTGAGATATGCAATTATTTCAAAGCAATAGGGTGATATATTTTTGCTTACTCAAGGCATGGTAGTTCTAATTTTTGGATATACAGGTAAACCATTTTTTTGCCTTATTTTTCTACTGCACACATTTTTGCAATGTAAGTTATGTGCCAGATGGATTATATCAATGACATATAGGATCTAGGCAAGGAAAAAAGATAACTTATGCAATGCCTTTCATGTTTGGAAGTATAGAAGTGAATTAGGTTGGGTAAAATCACCTTCTGATGGTGGCACTTCAAGACCTGGGATTAATTGAGTTACCACAGCATTGGCGCTATGACCCACTCGAAAAGTTTTTGGAATTTATTAAGGCGAAGTCCTTTCATTATTGCCTGCGCTCAAATATTCAGAGGCGGTGAAATAATTTTGATGGGCCAAACATGAACTGAAATATAGAGAAGATGTCCTCCCTTCCTCCATGGCATGATTACTATGAGTAGGAAGCAGAGTATAATCTAAAAAAGAATGCAACACATATTCCTCCTTCGGGTTTGTTCACAACTATCCAAGAAGCGAATCCTGATTGGACAGAGGAGAAAATTATGAATTGGTGGATGATGCACGTTCATAGAAGGAAGACATATAATGCTTATGGGATGAAGCTTAATACCCAATTTTTTGAAGTTTATGATAAGTTTGTGAAATCTTATTAGCTCGTTGCTTTTACCATCATTTTATCGCAAAGTTTTCAATAGTCTGAAAGTGGTGAAAGCAAACCTGAAGAGGAAAATCCTACAGTTGGGGATGACACTGAGGACATCGAAGAAGAAGAACAACAACAATATGTTTTCCAAAGGCGATCATAGATAATGAAGCACTCTCAGGAGGAGATTCATGTGGCCAAATAACAGAAACAACCAATGGCACCTCCATTTCCTAAAGTAGCTAAACGACCTCGCATTGGTGCAACTACTACTTTCACTTATTACAGCACCCATGTCTTCAAGTACTACGATTTTTTCCAGGAAAAGTTCTACAGTCGCCTCTATTCTGGTAGCAAATCCTTCACCCAATGTTGGACTTCCTACTTCTATAGCACAAATATTTCCAATGGTGCAACAAGAAGAGGAAGAGCAGCTTTTTGAATATTCTCATGTTGATATTCTGAATGAGGGGACAACCCTAAATGTTGGTGAACCGGAGGTAAATCAAGAATATGAGGCAGTTGTGCAACCTCCCCCATCTACAAAACAAGTGGCACCCATGCCCCAAGGTACGTCATATTTTCCCTCTTCTTATCTCTCTCATCGAGCACACATCGATTTCTTCTTTAGTCCCATCTGTTACATTTTTGTCTCCTCCATTTTCTATCCCTCCACCTTTTGGTAGTTCTTCCATTTCATTTTCTATGGTTTCTTCTTCTGCTTCGACTTTTTCTATTTTTGAAATTGTTATTGCTCCTTCTTTCATTTTCGCTCCTTCTTTCATTTCTTTTAGTTCATATGCATCGAGGGCAAATATTTTTTTCCATACCCTTCCCGTAGTCATCACTTCCTCCACTATTACAGCTGTTAGTACCCAAGTTCCATCTAAAATTAGTATAACTGTAGCCGCACCTGTGTCTTCCACTCCCTCCACCATTTATCTCCCTTCCACCATTCTTATGTCCATTTATTCACTTCAATATGTGTCATCCGTGTCCACTAGGCCTGGTCATCCAAAAAAATTTGTTCCATTTACACCATTTTTGGAGCTGCAGACTATTCCAGATGTGTAGTTAGCCCGCAAGCAACCAGATGTTAAAAAATTAAATCGAGCACATTTGAGCTCTTCCCAATGGTTGAAGAGTATGCGACGAAAGGAAGATTTGGCGTTGGTGCATCCAATAAATAAGGTGCCTTTCGATCCAATTGCCAAGGAGGATCATATGACAACATTCACTCTGCTGGTTCAGAAACCTCAAGGCGAGTTGTAGCCTAAAGATTATGTTTCTGAGACTATCACTAAAGATCTAATGCGAATTAATCCCATTGAAAAAATGGATAATATGCAAGTTGGTATGAGTTCATTATATTTGCATGGGGAGCATTTTAAAGAAAAATATTTTGAAGTGCAAAATAAGGTGTTGGAGCTTGAAAATGCCTTGGCCAAGAGCAGGGCAACAGAAGAAAAGACAACCACTAAAAATGAATATTTGCACAATCAAGTTTAGGTGCACCTAAAGGAGCATGATGCTGCTAGAATTGAAATGCATAATCTTCAGCAGCAGGTCGAAGAACTCAAGAAGCAACTGAAAGCCAAGGCCGCACCTCCTCTCCTATGGGCAAACCACCTAGTGCATGCACCCAAATGAAATTACGTTCACCCTAGTCGAGGGGCAAACACACCATTCGCCTCTCCTATGGGTGAACCACCTAGCGATGGTGAAAAATCATGTTTGCCTTCCCTTAGGGGTGAACGTGTCATTCGTCCTTGAATTGGGTGAACCTATTTGTATCAAGATCACGTGCGTCTAAAGGGGTGAAACTAATGCTGGGTGAAGATAAATCAAACGAATGGGACTTTGGTCAAGATGTTGAATTTGGCATTAAATAAAGGGCACTCTTAGTTACTCCAATCCTAAAATTTGGCCATAATAAAGGAAACAAAAAATAACAAGCTCACAATATTGCCATAATAACTATCAAAATGGTACTCCAACATTCGCTTTCTCCTTAGCAACTTTAAATCCAACGATAGAATTTAAATTCAACAACAAATTAGATAGGCAAATGGAAATAGAAGCACACTACGCAGAAAATAATTATACACAAGACCACTCACAAATTCACAAGTCTAATGCCTTCTAATAATGCATAGAGTTTAAGGGAATCTCTCACAAAATGTCTAACCTCTCTCTTACAATGAAATTTACCTAGTATTTATAGGGGTTTTCACCTCTTTCATTTAATACATATGGGGGAAGTATGTCTGGGAATCAAAGACAAAATAAAAAAAATCCTCCTTGAATTCCTGGAAAATCCAAACTTCAGACAGAGGTGCGCCTGTTAGGAGAAAATATTAAATTCTTTGGATCGCCTCTGATACATTGGAAATAATGAAGGATTGTTTCCCTTCACCTTCCTCTTCGTGATCCATAAAATGGAGTAACTAAGAGTGCCCTTTATTTAATTTCAAATTCAACATCTTGACCAAAGTCCCATTTGTTTGATTTATCTTCACCCAGCATTAGTTTCGCCCCTTCAGACGCACGCGATCTTGATACAAACATGTTAACCCAATTCAAGGGCAAATGACACGTTTGCCCCTGAGGGAAGGCGAACATGATTTTAAATCATTGCTAGGTGGTTCGCTCATAGGAGAGGTGAACGGTGTGTTCGCCCCTCGACTAGGGTGAACGTAATTTCATTCGAGCGTATGCACTAGGTGGTTTACCCATAGGAGAGGCGAACGATGTGTTCACCCCTCAACTAGGGCGAACATAATTTCATTCGGGTGTGACTCCTCGAAGCACTTTGGCCATAATAAAGGAGGATTTTGCTGATTTTGTCTTTGATTACCAGACATTCTTCCCCCATATGTATTAAATGAAAGAGGCAAAAACCTCTATAAATACTAGGTAAATTTCATTGTAAGAGAGAAGTTAGACATTTTGCGAGAGATTCTCTTAAGCTCTTTGTATTAATAGAAGGCATCAGACTTCTAAATTTATGAGCGGTCTTGTGTATAATTATTTTCTGCGTAGTGTGCTTCTATTTCCATTCGCCTATCTAATTTGTTGTTGAATTTAAATTCTATCATTGGATTTAAAGTTGCTAAGGAGAAAGTGAATGCTGGAGTACCATTTTGATAGTTATTATGGCAAGATTGTGAGCTTGTTTTGTTTTGTTTCCTTTCATGAATGCTAATGAAGTTGTCATTGATGCTAAAAAATGAACCACCACTAATGCCAGAAGGCCAAAAGGAGCAATGCAAAAGATTGATGAAGAAGGTGTCATAATATTCTTTTTGATATTATGTATGTCAGAAATAAAGGTTTTTATCAAAACCCATGATGGAAAAATAAATGGTCTTTTATTTAAAACCAATGGATAGACCTATGGGAATTAAATAAATTATATTTAATTATAATTTCAATATATTAATTTGTAAGTTAATTTAATTAACCTATGGTTATTAAATTAATTATAAGTTAATTATAATAATGTTATTATTAATTAAATTATAATTACCCTAAGGTTAGGGTTGCAAGGCAATTAAATTTACATCGACGTTCAAGTTTAAAGGTGGCAAATGATATATAAATGAAAGCATGTCTACGGAAGCACAGGCGCACTGGGTGCGATGCAAACAAAAGCAAATTTAATGCTAAGTCCTACGAATGAATGAAGAATAAGTGCATGAAAATGGAAAGCGAAGCATGAATGAAACGAGATATAAAGCAAAAGTAAATTGCAGCCTCTTTTATTGATTTTTCTTGAGATCAGGTTACAATACATCTCCCCCCTTTTCAGGGGCTAGGAGTGTTCGATACAATTGTTACACCAATGGATGATACACTTCCCTTCGAGATCTTTCGCGTGCCCACATTCGAAATGGGCGGGCCAAACGTTGCCTCCGCTTGCATGAGTGCATCTGTAGTTCCTTGCTACCCCTCCGGTGTTGAGATCCTACATTCAAAGAAATAACAAATGATTAATAGCACATGCAGATGGAGGGAAACATGTAATCCCTAAGGCCTCCGGTTAATGCATACATGAAATAATTAAAATAGTTATAAAAACATATCAGAATAAGATGAAACTTGAATAGAAGCATGTAAAAATCATCATGAACACACTACAAAAAGAATAGTCAAGAAATCTGTTGTAGATTTCTAATCGCTCCGGGGTGGGACGATTAGGACTGTCATAAAATGCCCGAAAGTGACCTCCCAAATGTCCCATCCAAAGGCCTCCAAAACACTTGAAAACTTGGGGTTAGGAAAAATGGTGCATTTTGAGACGACCCAGAAGGTCGGATTCTACAGATTCTACCCCGATCACCCTGTATCCAAAGACGCTCCCTGTATGTTAGTGAAAGCGTAAAACAATGAAAAAACAGTTAAAACTTATCATAATGGAATGAAATTTGAATAGCAGAATATAGGAATGATATAAAAAAAGATGAAAAAGAAACAGTAGAGAAATCAGCTATAGATTTCTAATCGCTTCGGGGTGGGGCGATTAGGACTGCAACAGTGCGGGGGTGCCCGGGGGCAGGACGCCAATCCACTTGGGATGGGTACAAAACCTCCTAGGGGGTTGTGTAAAAAAATTGGATGTGGGATTGTGTCCAATTGTTTAGGTTTTGGGTCCAGATTGCACTCCTAATGTTCACCCGATAACCTCCCTTCCAAAAGAGATATCAAAGATGTAGGAAGCACAATGAGGGTGAGGGTATAATTCGGTAGCACTCTGTTGCTCCAAATGCTTTTGCTCTATTTTTTATTAGGGTGATAAGACTCACCATTTTATATACCTGAAGGTATGCTTTGAATGTGCATGCAGGGGTGCCACTTGGCCATCATGCCTTCCCAGGGGAGAGAAGATTCCTCCCTGATTAAGGGCTCCATGACTGCCTCTATGACTGCCTCTTTGAGCTTTGAAACGCTCACTCACACTCCCATGCATTAAATGTGGAGTTGAGTGGTGGATCTAGGCTGCCATTTGTCAAGGTTTGACTTTTTTCCCGTCAAACCTGCTATTCGCCCCACCTTGGAGCGATTGCTGCTAATCATCCTAGGGTGGGGCGAATAGCATTCTAATCGCCCCAGGGTGGAACGAGTAAGGAGCAGGGTGCTTGAAAGGTGCCAAATTGACCTTTGACCTTACAAAATTGCTTTGGTAGTGGTTAGGACCACTTTTTAACCTCTGGGGGCTGCCCTAGGGGCTGTGTATGCCAATTCGATTAGTTCTTGTAGCCACATGATCGGATTGGTGCTGTTTTGGTGTCTATAGATGCCCCTTTTTGGTATGTGTTGTGCGTGGCGCAGTGCTGAGCAAAAATAGATAACCAAAGCACTTAATGATTAGGGTTTCTCAGTAACCTAACCAACTTTTGATGCCCCAAGTATGGAAAGGGCACGTATTCTTGAATCCTTGCTTCTGACGAGCTAAGGAGCTTAATTCAAGTGTTAACCTTTTTCGGTGAGGTGTTACTTGATCTTGGACATTGTTCAATCATGAATAGACAAAGGGTGCAACCTTTTGTCTATGGGAGCCTTGAGTTCATGATCTTAGAATTCCAAGTGTTTGATTAGCTTGTGATTATTGCTTGTTTGCTGCCCCAAGCAGAAGCGTGATTGTCTTTGTCAATGATTCTTTGAATGCATGCCATTTCCTTGATTGGGTGTGTATTTGTTGATTGGTGACTAAGTGTGACTACCCCCTCAAGTGACGAATCAATGAGGGAATGACCAACATGAGAAAAGTGATGAGTCACTTGACCCAAGATGAATTTTGTAAGGGTGCCTTCAGTTGTTTTGTGTTGAATGCTTATGCAGTTTCCCAACAATCGAACCTATTTTTGGTGGGTTTTAACCCTTTTTTGTGACACTTATTGGGGTTGAAATTGTCAAAAATTTGTCCTCCCGTGGAGCGATCTGGATATGGTAGCCTTATTAGGGAGTAGGATATTGATAATTTGTGGCCCCGACATCGGTTTTGTATGCCAAGAATGTCAGGTGCAAAGGCACCTTTGTTCGAAAATTTTATTGTTGTTGTTTGGTGGGTTTTGACCCTTTTTGTGACGCCTTTTGGGGATGAAATTGTCGAAAATACATCCTCCCGTGGAGTGGTATGGCTATGGTAGCCTTCTTAGGGAGTAGGATATTGATAATTTGTGGCCCCGACATCTATTTTGTATGCCAAGAATGTCAAGCGCAAAGGCGCCTTTGTTCGGCAATTTTATTGTTGTTGTTTGGTGGGTTTTGACCCTTTTTGTGACGCATTTTGGGGATGAAATTGTCGAAAATCCATCTTCCCGTGGAGCGGTCCAGCTATGGTAGCATTATTAGGGAGTAGGATAGTGACAATTTGTGACCCCAATGTCGGTTTTGTATGCCAAGAATCACAGGCGCAAAGGTGCCTTTGTTCGGCAGTTTTATTATTATTTTTTGGTGGGTTTTGACCCTTTTTGTGACGCCTTTTGGGGATGAAATTGTCGAAAATCCATCCTCCCGTGGAGTGGTCCGGCTATGGTAGCCTTCTTAGGGAGTAGGATAGTCACAATTTGTGACCCCAATGTCAGTTTTGGATACCATGAAAATCAGGCGCAAATGCACCTTTGCTTGGCAATTTTATTGGTGTTTTTGGTGCATTTTGGATGCAGTGTTGGTTGTTTTTTATTTTCTTGCTCTGTAAGAGGACCGAATTATTGTAGCCTGTGGGCATTTTTGGTGATATATATACATGAATTTCTTATTTATTATACACTTGTCTTGATTTATTGTTACTTTTATGCACATTTATTTATGTTGATGTATGCATATGTTATTATGAATGCGACTATTTCTAATTATATGATGTATGCATATGGCATGGATGAAATGGTTTGTTGATAACTTGGTGGTGGCACCATAGACTGTACAGGATTTATTGGCTTTCTGTACTATGTGATTGCTTTGTGGAATGACTTTGCATGTGTGAATTTGTTGTTTGTATTTTCTGATGGTGATGTAAGAATGGAATGTACCACAAGTATTCTAGAATGTAGTTAAGGTTTTTTTGAGACTCATATGTTTTAACTAACTAGCCAAGATTGTATATTTATCTCACAAGACTTTTGAACAAGGTACAAATTAGACTTGAGTTTGACCAAGTTATTTCACATCCTTGTGTGTGCGATTGAATTTGTTTATGTGGTAGTTGTCAGGATATCGCCAGTGCCAGATAGGCTATCAACCAAACCTATACTGAGGATCACCTAATTAGCTCCACTAACTCCTTTGTTGTATTTAGTAAGATTAATCTATGGTGCAATCTAGGATACCATAAGCTAGCTCATCCACATGCAAACATTGATCTATACACAGTTTAATGCGACAGATATATCATCATACGGAAGGTTTACTGCCAGTGACCAGCAGGCTATTCATCAAACCGGTACTAAGGATCACCTCATGACCTTTCGAATGCTAAGAGTTCCAGGGATTCAAGTTTGACTCCCTTATTTTATTTACTTTATTGGGATACTTGCTCTTATATAGTGATAAAAATCACTGTTTATTTTTATTTTTTTCTTTTGAGCAAGGGATTGGAATTTTGAGTGATGAGAATCATTATTTCTTGTGCTTTTTGATGTATGCACTGTGTGGGTTTTGATGTCAAAATTTGGAGTTTGTACTTTGACTTTTTGCAATTTTTTTTTTTTTGGATATTTACAACTTTTTGAGAATTTGGGATTCTTGGGGAATTGGGTAGGGAAGATGCTTGTCCTTTTGCCAACTCTCAACATTCTTGGGGTCATTTGCATAGGGGGATGAGCGAGATAACATTTTCACTGTATGGTATCCTAGATTGCTTTGCAGGTTTCATATTTCGTTCACACAACTTGGGAATTTTTTATGTGTTTTAACTTATGTTGGGATGCGACGTAACAAGGTGTGATCCAAGTAAAACTCTACCTTTGTAAAAATTTGTCTGACTTTGTACAGTTTTTGGCTAGAAATCTAAAGACAGCTGAATGATGAAAGCCCGAAATACATTAGAAGACAACTGATTATGATATGGTGAAAAATGTGGATGGTGTTTATTTTTGCTGGACTATTTACAAAGTGGAAAAATGCGAAAAATGATGGAATTGCTGAGTAATTACAGTCTATGGTGCATTTGACCTATATGACCAACAAATATGCAATGTATGTTTGCAATGCCTAATGCAACTTATTTTTTTGTGTTTTGATTTTTAAGAGTATGCATGGAAGTGAGATGCAATTTTTTTGTTATTTTTGATTATTTTATTGTTTTTTTTTTTAAATTTGTTATGGTTGGTTTATCTCGAGTGGGTGCGGTCCAAGTGATTCTTTCGGATCCTTGGAGGTTTTGACCAAAGGGATTATAGATACCTTTGGGGCATTTTGGATGACCAAGCGATTGTGGGAACCCTTGGGGCTTTTGGTTTGACCAAAGGGTTTATAGATACCTTTGGGGCATTTTGGGGTGACCAAGTGATTGTGGGAATCCTTAGAGCTTTTGGTTTGACCAAAGGGATTATGGGCACCTTTGGGGTGTTTTTGGGTTGACCAAGTGATTGTGGGAATCCTTGGAGCATTTTGTTTGACCAAAGGGATTATGGGCACCTTTGGGGCATTTTTGGGTTGACCAAGTGATTGCGGGAATCCTTGGAGCTTTTTGGGGTGACCAAAGGGATTATGGGCACCTTTGGGGCATTTTTGGGTTGACCAAGCGATTGTGGGAATCCTTGGAGCTTTTGGTTTGACCAAAGGGATTATGGGGACCTTTGGGGCATTTTTGGGTTGACCAAGCGATTGCGGGAATCCTTGGAGATTTTGGTTTTACCAAAGGGATTATGGGCACATTTGGGGCATTTTTGGGTTGACCAAGCGATTGCGGGAATCCTTGGAGCTTTTTTTTTTTTGGGTGACCAAAGGGATTATGGACATCTTTGGGGCATTTTTGGGTTGACCAAGCGATCGTAGGAATCCTTGGAGATTTTTGGGGTGGGCCATGGTTCTTTTAAATGTGGAATGGCCTCAAATGACTGATGTTCAAGGGTTCTAGTTCCTTTATTCCATCAAGAGAGGCTATTCGGTATGTTCCAGGTCCTATTTTACTATCAATGACATAAGGACCTAACTAGTCTAGCCTCGACATGTTTTTGTAGGTCCATGCAAAAACCTCCTTCTTCTCTTTGAGAAGGGCAATGTAATCAGCTTGCTCTTCGATGGATAGGCTTACCCCTAGCTTGATGATTTGCAAATTCATTGTATCAAAGCCGATGTCTACGTCAGTCGTCTTTTCGACTGAGATGTGGGACCCATCCTCCAACTGGTATGGAGTTGGGATCAGGTGGATATCATTTTCTGAATTTATCTACGTTTAGAACGTCGGGTTCCTCTTTAGCGTGGAATATATCCTGAGTTGGTCCTAGGGTGAAATGAAGCATCTCACTGCAAGGCCAGTACTCTGATGGGGATGGTGGTGAGTTAGCGCAATCCCAGTCTATGGCATCTAGGTTTAGATACAATGGTCATGTTGGATCGACTGAATTGCAGATGGGGATGGTTAAGTCAATGGAGATCATGTTGATGAAGTGAATTTGGTCTCCATTATCATGCGAGTGGTGACTCAGATATCCTTGGTGATCTTTGTGCTCCGGATCTAGCTTTATAGGTATTGGCGCAAACAGATCAGCCCTATGTATAGATAGAAGAACAGGGTCTACCCTTGGCACTGATGGCTCTATAGGGTCTCTGGACAGAGGGTGCTCTTTGTATGCCTGAAGTGGCGGGTGCAGTACTTGGTCCAACTATGCTTGGTTCAAATGCCACCTATGCCTTGGCCCCATGTTTAGCTATTCAAACATGTCATCAATGTCCATGGGGTATTATTGCTACCGCATATGGTTGAGATATGCCATCTTAGTCTCATCTTCATAATCACTATCAAAGATCCATAGGCCTTCATTGGCTTCGACAATTGACTATGAAATATGAGGCTCGTTCTGTTTGAGCAAGTTGATTTGGTCCCATTGGGGTTGTTTCACTCTCTGTGGGAGGACTTGATTCTCTTGAGGTGGCAATTGCTCGATTGGAGCATTCAAGGGGAACATCACCATGAAGTTTTCCTTATAGTCATCTATGGGCGTCACTTGCGAGTGATTGCTATCAGAATCGAAAGGGTCCCAAGGTGCTACCTCATACTCTGACTCATCTTTTGAAGATACTTCTTGACCTTGTTTATATCCATCTTGAAGGTAAGTTCTTGAAATTTCCCCTTTCTCAATCAAAGGGAAGGGGTTGTTGAGGCCTACAAGGTTGGTTGTCAACAATGGGATATACTCCCCCAATGTGTATTTTGTGTTAGGATTGGCATATGGATCTTGTGCCAACCCATCCTTGTTGCCTAGCCCTAGGCCTTCCATGTTTTCTACCAAGATGTTAAGGGGCAGAGGGTGGTTGAACCCTACTCCTAATTTTTTGTATGGCATCTGATATCTTGGTTGACAAAGAATGCGCATTCCTTGTTCATATCTGCCCAACCCATATCCATGCCATTTACATTGGCCAAGGTATTTCAAAGCAAAGTTCGGGTTGGACAGATAGTTGACGTTCTTAAAAAAGGGTTCTTCGTCCTCTTCCTCTTGCAGGTAAGGTTCAATACCGTTGTCGAGGCCCCCATATACAAAATTTATCTGATTTGGTGGGTAGCCCAAAGGGACAATAGTGTCGATGGGGATGCAAGGTCTCCTCATGTCCTACATGGACTCAAGCGCGGGTGTTGCTACAATGTTTCATACTAGATACTCCCCTAGGACCGTATTGGCCATATCAACGGTGATCGTTGGTGGTTGAGGGGGAGGGAATGGGAGTTATTCCTGAGTCCACTCCATGTTGGGTGAACTAGGTGTCTTGACTTCCATTCGGTTGGGCACCTCTTCGGTATAGATGGTTGAGACTAGTGGTGGTATCTCTTCTAGGGGCTTCTTCTCGTCGTCCTTTGGTGTGGCCACTGTAGGTGGTGTCATTGGTGAAGGACTAGACAATGAAGATGGGGCCGATTGGTGATTTGAGGGACTTAATAGCGAGGATGTATGTGGAATCGGACCCTATTTGGACGGATTCAACTGAAAGTCCAAATGTGTCGATGGGAGGGTCGACTGTGGCATCAGTTGCACCGCATTGCAATACTTGAAGAGCTCTAAGTCTGCTAGGACTACATGCACTTGACATTCATATGTGTATTTTAGGCATTGATGGGCTATCGAAGGGACACACTTCATGTCCCTGATCCAAGGCCGGCCCAAAAAAATATTGTAGGCCATCTCACCTTCCAGGATGTGGCACAATGTAGGAATAGTCTTTTGTCCCACTTGGATGGGCAGGACAATTGTGCCAACCGTCGAGCATATCGCATCATTGAATGCTCGAAGAGTATAGGTGGAGGCCATAATGTGAGATGCTGGAAACTTGAGGTGTTTCAATGTCGTTGTTGTGATTATATTGTTGGACAAGCCAGTGTCCACCAACACCCTCTTAAATGGAATCTCGTTGACCCGTGCAATGATGTGCAGGGGTGGATCCGCCATATCACCAGTCATCAATTTTAGTTCATTTTCTCTAAAGGTGATGACTGGTTCTGTACATCATTTTACATGTCCCACAAATTTGTTGAAAGAGTTTGCTTTGTGGGGCTGTATCTCAATGGCTTTGAGTATCTCCATTAGAGCCTCTCGATGGGGCGATGATTGTTGGATGAGCTCATAGATGGAGAGCCTAACCGACGTGGTCCTTAAACTTTGGGTAGGGTGCTGTTGAGGTTGTGACATTGATGGAACCTCTCCTGTAGCTACAGCGAGGGCAGCTATGCTTGGGTACCTCTTATTTTGTGTCACTATGCTTATCATCCCTACATACCCCTGCATGGGGCAGTTTTATGTCACCTCATTGACTTGTAGAGTCTTTTCCTGCGCATCATGGGTAGGCAGGGGGTCTTTGAATACCTCCATCTGTTGGTTGCTTGGTGCTACGGGATTATCCACCGCTAGCATTTTGTTGTCTATTAGGTCTTGCACTAATATTTTTAACTTCCAACATGCGAAGGTCATGTCCTTTATGCCAATGAAATATACAATATAGGTCTTCCCTATAGCCCTTGGGTTTTGGCATGTTGGGCTCTACGGGTCGACTTTCTGGCAGGTTTATCAAGTTTGCCACGGATAAGCGGTCAAATAAGGAATCTTTAGACTCTATGAAGGGTGTGAATTATTGGCTAGGGTGACGCTGCTAATTTTGCTCTTGCCTATGATTTTCATTTTCATAGCTGTCAAGAGGAACTGCCTGATAATTAGCCTTTTGGGGTTGTGTTGTCTGTGCAGGCTTCGGTATATTTATGGCAACCTGATTGACCGCAGCGGGTTTCGGTTGCACGAACCCAGTTTTGGCATTTTTGGGCCACTCTTTCTTGCATGGCTTGGCAATCTCGCCATCTTGTATCTTGATCTCCTCAATAATTCTAGCTTGCTCTAGGGCTTCTTCGAGAGTGGCATATTGTTGCAGCTGCAATAGCACGGAGATTGACCTCAGGCAACTCTTTGAGAACATTTGGGTTAGGTCGGCCATGGGAGGGAGGTAAGGTAGCCTTAAAAGCAATGTCCTCCACCAATTTCCATAAGCCGCTATGGTCTCTTCCTCATACTTCCTGAGGCTAGCTAGGTCACTTAATGATGCCTTCTTCTTGGTGTTGAAGGCAAAATTTTTGAGGAACACATCCACTAGCTAGTCTAGGTTGCTAATGCTATGCTTCGGCAATTAGGTGAACCAATCCGAGGTAGGGCCTGCGAACGTGGTTATAAATGTTCTTAGAAGCAAAGCATCATTGTCTTAAATTCCAAAGCATTGACTCAAGAATCTTGTCACATGCTCTTGGGCATCCTCATCCCCTCTAAAAATCACCAATTGAGGCATTTTGAAGTGTTCATGGTATGGGGGTGCCGGCATTGAAGGATGCACAGGGTGACTGCGGAGCTGGTGTAAAGTGGGCTTTTGGGGCCCAAAAGTCTTGGTCTCCATAGACTCTAAGCACTTTGTATGCATCGAAATATTTGATCTCTTCCTCCTTGGTTTGTTCCCATTATGAATTGCGAGGAACTTGAGGCCTATGGAAGGGTAGCCGGATAGCGCCCCCTTGCCTTGGTAGGGCGTTTCAGCCCCCTCTTCTTCTTGCTTGAATTCATCATAGGCTTCTTTAGGAGTTCCTGGGTGTGACCTATAAACGTGGGTGGGTGCCCAAGGAGGGTGCCCATTATTGGATCTAGGGGTGGCCTCCCACTTAGGTATAGGAGGTCTCGGAGGCAACACTTGATAAGGTCATGGAGACCTATCTCACACCAAGGGGTTGGGCCTCTCATAAAGCTCTATCTTATGTGTGCGAGGGGTTGGAATCCTCTCATGCACAATGTTGTGGAGTAACTCATTTGTTTGATTTTGAATGCACTCTTTTCTAAGACGATACAGGTGCTCTAACTATTGTTGATCTTGCTCAAGCTATGTGATTTGTGCTTGGCGGGCGGTATGTTTGGCAAATGCCAAATCAATTTGTTTCATCGTCTTAGGTCTAGGAGGCCTAGATGCCTCCCCTACATATCTACCTCAATCGTAGTGATCCGAGATCTCTATAGGTCGCTTCCCTCTGTTGAGGTTAGCAGCATTCACCAGAGGCTCTGGCCTCAATAGGTGATCCTAATAAATAGCAAGTGTGGAGGCACATTGCTCCTGTGATGTGTATTGAGGAATGTAGTGGTTTTCCTCATGCTCTCTTTCATATGTGTGAAGGGGGCGGGCAGAGTTGGCTCACCCTATCTGAAGAGCCTTGCACTCTGGGTTTGGTCTACTATTTCTGATAGTAATAAGGGGTAGAGGAGGGATGATGTAATCGTGTGGCCCCTCCTTATGGACCCTATGCTATTCTAGCACTTCATCGCACGATGGCCACTCATAATGAGTGTCTAAGGGGGCCTTCCTATGTATGTACTCCTCCTAAAAGGGTCTGTGTTGAATGGGAGTGCCCTTCAAAGGGGTGCCTCTATAGTCCTATTCCGTCATGGTATGATGTGGACTATTTTGTGGGTCAGGCCGCCAAGGTGGTATGACCAAGTCCTTGGAGTTATAACGAAGGTGACTTGTGCCTCCTTGTACACTTTCTACCACTTTTGACCGTGATTGGGCTTGGCTATAGGTGTACACCATGGTGGTGGCTCTCTAAAAGATATGTAGATTTTTATCTTCTTTTATGATTTTTTATGCTACACTAAAAAAAAAGGACCACACAATCAAAGAAATGATTATCTCATTTATAGATTAAAGGTGTGCCCTAAATCTGGTTTAGTGTGTTTTGATTTTTGTTGTGCAAAACCTTGTAATAAAAATTTTGTTGTACATGCAATATGAGGGCTCTTATGTCTCCCAAAATGGTCGCCCCTTCAATATACCACTGCCAGGCCGTTATACTGAACCTCTCGATATACCTGTCCTTACGTGAGGGAAACTATTGGTATGTGAGAGTAGAACAGTACGTGGAACATAGGTGGTACGAAAGGGGAATCATTCTATTTTTGACACCTACCATAAAAGACTTATCCTCATGCATTGGGAATCACCCCAGCTACACTTAGTCAGATTTTGTCAGGATTTACATCTAGCAACAGTCGTGATCGGGGTTATGTATGCAAAATTCAAGCCAATGTGGTGATGAAATCCACCGTTGGTCTTGATCAAGTGTTGGGGTTTTACGACCAACTCCTTGATGTTTATATTATCACGTGGTGTGTGTGGTTCTTTTTACTTGCACAAAGAAAGAAAAAATGTAGTAAAATTTTCCATTCAAGCAAAGAAAATAGAAAAATCATAGAAATAGAGACATTAAATTACAGATAATGCTCAGAAAACGTATCTCTTCTCTGCCCACACCAAATGCCCTTGAGTTTTTGCTCAAAAACTACACAGAGAGCTAATCGTCCTGAGGTGGGGAAAATAGCAGATCTGTATTCATCACAGGGTGGGATGAATGCCCATTTTTCCCTAGGTGAAATGAATACTAGCTCTGTATTCGTCATAGGGTGGCACGAGCAGCAGTCCAGTGCTTGAAGGATTAACACTTGCAAGCAAAAACACAAAATTTTGATCAAAAACTTGATCCCAAAATTAGGGGACAACGTCCCACCATGATCACCACTGAAAGCATGTCTACGGAAGCAATTTGCGTACTGGATGTGATGCAAATAAAAGCAGATGTAACGCTAAGTCCTACGAATGAACAAAGAACTACAGTGCATGAAAAGGGAAAACGAACGAAATGAAACGAGATGTGAAGAAAAAGTAAAGTGTAGCCTCTTTTATTGATTTTTCTTGAGATCAAGTTACAATACGTCTCCCCCATTTTTAGGGGCTAGGAGTGTTCGATACAATTGTTACACCAACGGATGATATGCTTCCCTTTGGGATCTTTCGTGTGCCCACATTTGAAATGGGCAGGCCAAACGTCATCGCATATTGAGTGAGTGCATCTATATTTCCTTACTGCCACTCCAGTGTCGAGATCCTATGTTCAAAGAAACAACAAATTATTAATAGCACATGCGGATGGAGGGAAACATGCAATCCCCAAGGCCTCCGGTTAATGCATACATGAAATAATTAAAAAAGTGATCAAAACATATCAGAATAAGATGAAACTTGAAAAAAAGCATGTAAACATCATCATGAACACACTACAAAAAGAACAGTCAAGAAATATACTGTAGATTTCTAATTGCTTCGGGGTGGGACGATTAGGACTGTCATAAAATGCCCGAAAGTGACCTCCCAAATGTCCCATCCAGAGGCCTCCAAAACACCTAAAAACTTGGGGTTAGGAAAAATGGGGCATTTTGAGATGACCCAGAACATCGTATTCTATAGATTCTACCCCAATCACCTTATATCGGAAGGCACTCCCTGTATGTTAGTGAAAGCGTAAAACAATGAAAACATAATCAAAACTTATCAAAATGGAATGAAATTTGAATAGCAACATATAGGAATGACATAAAACAAGATTCAAAAGAAAAAGTAGAGAAATCAGCTATATATTTGTAATCACTCCGGGGTGGGGCGATTAGGACTGCAACAGTGCAGGGGGTGCCCGGGGGCAGGACACCTGTCGTTTGGGGCTTGGTTTTGACACCAATCCACTTAGGATGGGTCCAAAACCTGCTAGGGGGTTGTGTCAACAAATTGGGTGTGGGATTGTGTCCTAATTTTTGGGTTTTGGGTCCGGATTGCGCTCCTAATGTTCACCTGATAACCTCCCTTCCAAAAGAGAGATCAAGGATGTAGGAAGCACAATGAGGGTGAGGGTATAATTTGGCAGCACTCCATTGCTCCAAATGCTCCTGCTCTATTTTTTCTTAGGGTGAGAAGACTCACCATTTTATATACCTGAAGGTCTGCTTTGAATGTGCATGCAGGGGCACCACTTGGCCATCATGCCTTCCCAAGGGAGAGAAGATTCCTCCCTGATTAAGGGCTCCATGATTGCCTTTATGACTGCATCTTTGAGCTTTGAAATGCTCACTCACACTTCCATGCATTGAAGGTGGAGTTGAGTGGCGGATCTAGGCTGCCATTTGTCAAGGTTTGACTTTTTGCCCGTCAAACCTGCTATTCACCCTAGCTTGGAGCGATTGCTGCTAATCATCCCAAGGTGGGGTGAATAGCATTATAATCACCCCATGGTGGAACGAGTAAGGAGCAGGGTTCTTGGAAGGTGCCAAATTGACCTCTGACCTTCCAAAACTACTTTGGGAGTGGTTAGGACCACTGTTTAACCTCTAGGGTCTGCCCTAGGGGTTGTGTATGCCAATTGTAGCCACATGATCAGATTGGTGCTGTTTTGGTGTCTATAATAAACTATATGCCTTAGTGAAATTTGAATTATCCTTCATTTGAACAAGAGAAAGAGGCAAGCGTGTGTTGAAGAGAATTCATGAGAGGAAGAAGACAAGGTTCTTGTCTTAGGTGCCAACAAAAGGGGATAATATCATTGAGGGCTAAAATCCTATATCCACCTACGTAGTGTGGCCTAGTGGCAAGTGGTCGAGGGCTAAGGCATTTGGGCGTGGAGTGACCCACGATCGATTCATGACAACAACATTTTGGTGTGTTGTATTTGAAGCGTCGAAGGAAGTGACACATGGTTTTTTGGCTTAGGTGCAAAAGGAGAGGAATATAGAGCATGTAGTGCTCTTTGCTCCCTAAACGAGCGCCTAGCACACACAGAAGCCAAGACCATGGCTAGGACACACTGGGAAGTGGCATCAAGGGTTTGAGTCTCACCAAGGTGGAGATAATAAATTTATGTTATATTTTATAATGCATAAGGTTTAACATAAGGTCCTAGGGAGTTAAAAGGGGTTAATAAAAGTATTTTAAATTAATCATTATTTTGGTTAATTGGAGATATAAGTGGATTAAAGTGTTGGTTATATTTTGAGAGGACTTCTTGCCATTGAGTTATTTTGAGAAGGTTATTTTATTGACATTATTTCTGGTATAGGATATTTTTTAATTTGGAGATTATCCGGTCAATTATTTTTGTATATGTTGATGGATGCTTTCTTCAAGATGGAGTGATAAGGTGTATGTGTGTTTTGATATTTGCATTGTATCTTTGAGATATTTTACCATATTCTAAATTTCTTGAGCTTTGCAAAGAAGTGTTGTTGGTTGTGGTAGATTTTTGAGGTTCCTTCATCATCAAATAAAAGGTATGGGCACATTCTTCCATATTTGAGTTGATTGGTTGTTTTTTTGGAAAACAAGTTTGGAGTGAAAAGGACTTAATTAAGTTTCCTTATTGAGTGTGTTGAGTTAATGCTTCAAGGTTTTTTAGAATAAAGAGTTGTTGTTAAAACCTTGTTTGATAAGCATTGTCGTTGAAGCCATTGGTTAAGTGAAGAACTTGAACTAGGGTTTGAAAAGAACATGAGTATCATTGTTATGTGATATTTCTTGATAAGCATTGTTGTTGAAGCCATTGGTTAAGTGAATAACTTGAACTAGGGTTTGAAAAGAATGTATCATTTTTATGTGATATTGGTTGATAAGCATTGTTGGAAACATTTTGAGTGAAGGTTTATATGCTTAGACTAGGGTTTGTACGCAAGGATTATTTCATTGAGTGACTGTTTGAGTAGATTTGGTTGAGCCTAGTCAAGTGGATGTGTGAATTTATTGTTCAAGTTCTATAAAATAAACTATTCTATATTCTAAATTGATTTGAGAAAGTGATTGAGCATTGAGGTGAATGTGAAGCATATTGAGCCTCTAAAAATTCTCTATATGTTTATGAAAGAGTGATTGATCATTGTGATGAGTATAGAGCATATTGAGTCTCTAACAATTCTCTTTATGTTTCTATGAGATTTGGACAAGTTCTAGTGTGTACTTGTTGAGCAGATTTGAGGTAAGTTTTTGAGAAGACTTGTGGATAGATTTGGGTAAGCTTTTGTGGAAGCTTAAAATATAGATTGAGAGCATATTTGGATAAGTTCTTGTGAGGACTTATTGAGAATATTTGGACAAGTTCTAGAGAGGACTTGTGGATAGATTAATGTGAGCTTTTGTGGAATCTTGTAGAGCAGATTTGAGGTAAGTCTTTGTGAAGACTTGTGGATAGATTTGGGTAAGATTTTGTGGAAGCCTACAATACAGATTGAGAGCAGATTTGGATAAGTTCTTGTGAGGAATTATTGAGTAGATTTGGACAAGTTCTAGAGAGGACTTGTGGACAAATTAATGCCAGCTTTTGTGGAAGATTACAAGGAAGATTTGAGACAAGTATTTAAGAAGACTTGAGAGCAAAATTGATTGATTTGTTCAAACCTTGAGTTAAGGTTTGGGGCAGATCCAGTAGAGTTGATTTGAGATTGAGTCAAGCTTTGAGTTAAGGCTTGAGGACAGAGATTGAGGACAGATTTGTTTTAAATAAAAGGACTATGTTTAGTATATATTCGAGGATAGAGTTTAGTACATATTTGAGGACAAGTTTATGCTAGACCAAAGACAGAGACTAAGCAGATTTGTGCTAGACCAAAGGACTGTGTTTAGTATATATTTGATACAAAGCTTTGGAGGTTACAAAGTATAGAGGATGACTGAAAACCTCTTGTGGATAGAGATCCATTAAGCTAGGTCAATGAGGACAGGTGTCTTCAGTGGATATAGATCCATTATCCAAAGCAATGGGGGCAACAGTTATTCTAGAAGATCACCAACCAAATCAAGAGGAGAAAGGAGTTTTCCTATGGATAGAGATCCATGAACATGATTAAGGGGATTGATGTCTCCTTTGGACATAGGTCCATAAACATTTTAATAGGGAAAGGATTTCCAAGAGATTGATTGATAAAATTTTAGTAAAATATTTTCTTCGTGGAGTAGCCCACATTGGGTGAACCATGTAAATTTGGTGTCTCTATTGTGTGTGGTGATTTATGCATTTCTTTGATTACTACTATTGATATTGCTATCTATACATTGCATAATATTGATTGGAAAATAAAAGTAAAAAGTGGTCTTATACTATTCACCCCCTCTCAGCATAAGCTTGTCATCATGTAATAAACCATTATCTCCCTCATAAGAGCTAGATAATCCTATGGCTAGAAACATTGTGATAAGATACTTTTATTGCCTAATAAGTTGTATAAGCAAATATAAGTTAGTTTTGGAACCAAAAAATTATCTATAAGTCCACTAAGCCAATAGCCCCACCATATACCATCACCTTCCTATCCTAATCTAGCTTATAAGTAAACATCGCCATGGTATCACCACAATCTTATAACCTTTCTAACTAGTTGATCACTCTCTTATATCATGGCATCATACTCAACATCCCTCTAATATTTCTCTATTGTATAATATTACCTCTACTCAATCCTATTATACATTGGAACCCATGTAATAGAATCCCATCAGTACCCAACCAATTGGATTAAATAAATCTAAGTGACCATTTGTTATTATGATCAAGAAAAATTGAACCTCTAGTCATAACGTGATATTTTGGACTACCTCATGGGCAAGTACATCCATTATTGTGCACCAATTTTCCATTATACCTACATTTACAAACTAATATATTAGTATTACCTATAACCATAAGCCTTAAAAATTATATCAAATCATATTTTTAAACCAAATCCTCATAAATAGATCAACCACTAGCCAATATCACTCTCATGCTTATAGGGGAGCAATAGTAGATGTTGCTCCTACTCCCCAACCAAGCCTAACCCTATCGATTGCTATTCATATTGTAGGTTGAGCTTCCAACCATCTATACCTAAATATTCTTACCTATATAAATTATTTCCATTGTCTCATCAAAGATGGCATAGGCAATGTTTCTTGTCTCATTTTTGTACCAACCTAATTTCACTAGTATGAATGAGAACCAATTGAAATATTGATTCTATTGGGTTAAAATTCATGGAACTAAGTGGAATATTTATCTTTAAAACCCACATCATTTACCCCTAGATTTATATTATGAATAAATTATATCTAGATCCTATATCAATTTTCGATTTGGTCTATCACCAAAGTCCTCCTTGTCAATCCATAGGTACCAAAATATATCTAGTGGTGTATCTTGGACTAATTTAAATTGTCTAACTACTCTCTCATATTGAAACAATTAATACCTTTCTTAATGTATGATGATCCACTATCAACATCTCATTTGATCTAACTCCCATGCATCCTTTTCCTATCATAGGTTGTCTCTATATGGATGTCACATTATATCATAACTCATCAACTCATTGAAATTTTAGTGTGACCATCCTATGTCCTCCTTATGGATATGAGTGTGTTATTTTCAAAGGTATGTTCCAATAAATTATCATGATATACCTCTTGATAATCATTGTTCCCTACTAGTCATTGTGGCTTGATTAAAGCAATGTGATCCCAATCCCACACTTGAAGAAAGGTGCAACAAGAAATACTATTTTATTTATTTTATGCAACTTGATGCAAATCATGCTAAAGCACTAATAATATGGATAGACTCCATATAAACTATATCTTATGGTAAATTATGTTAGTAATTACCTCACTTAGTACCCATGGTAGAACCCTCCTACTCATATATGAAAATACTATTTTAGATATCATCATGATCAAAAGAGACTCATATTCCTAAGTCATCCTAACTAAAAGGTAATATTTATGCTAGTATTAAATTGAACCACCTAAAATTTAGTATCACCTACTCAACCTCTATATACATATCTATCATTACTAGGTTCTCCTCAATAGGGAACCACAAATTGATACCCATAGGTTTTAGCACACATCCTCTAGTGTGATGGGTCATCTTCCTATTGGTAGCTAAAATATATTTATCTCTGTGTACCATATCTCTACTTGTGTCATAATTAGTACATGGTCAAATTATACTTTGGGTATAATAGCCACATAATAGAGAATAATCATTACTCATATCCCATAGTCCATGTTGTCTAGGTTTAGCATAATCAAATCGAAGGCATGAGGTCATCTATCCCTCATGTCAAGTGTCCTCAATATCATCTATAATTAAAGTAATTAATTTATCAAAATCATACTCCAGACTAATCATCCTCAATCAAATCAAAGCATCTTATAAATTCTACCTTAAAATTCTCCTAAAATCTATCAATTGTCATCTAAAATTGGCTTCTTAATAAAATTTTAGCTTAAAGTTTTAAATCATTCAACAAAAACTCAAACTTTATCTCTATAATCAAACACTACCAAACTATAAAAGCACCAACACTTTTTATAAGTACTTTGCTTATAAATTGAAAGAATGATCACCTATTAGAAGCATGCTATAGAAGTACTAGTATTGCACAATAACATGGACACTTTTAAAATTTATCAAAAAATTAATCAAAAATCAACATTTTAAAATTTTTCATATTTCCTACCTATTCCTCCCAACAATGCCATTTGAATCAACTTGCTATGAAGCCTAGGATGTAGGATATGAGCCATCATATATAGTCTCTCAACTAGGGATTTAGATATCTAAATTATCTACTCATGGTAAATATGAATTTATTTTTACCTGTACAACATATTTTTACCCCATATATCACATCCTTTGTCCCCATTAAATCATTTATCCTAATTTTTTCCAAATACAAGTTTTTGAGGTCAAGTTTTCTCAATACTCTGTTTATTTTTTTAAACCACAAGAGGTAGACATCCATGCATATCATAATTTATTGTCATCAATGATATTGATCTTTTGATTCTAAAATTAACCAAATAAATCTTAAGATAGACCAAATTATATTCAAATCAAGTCAACTATGCATAAGCAAATGTACATTATCGAAATCCACTTGTAGCTTATTTTATCTTCCATGCCAATGTTGGGGTATTTATGAGCTAGTTTTTTATCTATTACTATTTTGGTGATATATAAAAAAGGGAGAAAAATATACACCCAAAATGGAACCTGGTTTTTTCACCAAACCATCATAGAACAAGCTTTATTTATCAAAGCATAATAAAACTTCATCAAACATCCAAGTTAAATCCTAAGGTGCATAATGTCTAAGGTTTGAATCATACATTAGCATCAAATGATCCAAAACTCAACCGACACTTCAAATATTATACCAATAACATCATCAAGTTTATTATTGTTTTATTTGACCAAAGGCACTTCATATTTTCATCCTCAAAATTAGTGCTAACAACACTCTAAAACACCACAAGTGTTCATCTCTAAGGGGCAAAACAAATTTCTCATCTTCTCTATAGGGTATTTTCTTTTTATATCTCTTGATTTGCGTTAAATGTATTTTAATCTGACATTTAAATCTAGAATCTTATTTTTATACTCATATTCATATTTATTTACATTTATCTTTGGTAGTAAACTTTGTGTGTGATGACAAAGAAGTGATACAGTTGTAATAGGTTGACTAACATATTGATCCTATCCAACCAGTCAATAATAAATAAAACAATTTACACTTATGCTTCTAATATCAACATCATTAGGATGCAGAGCATGAGATGAGGAGTGGTGGAGGAAGCGAAAGAGGAGCAAAAATGGCAGGCAAGAATTTTGAACCAACGAAAGGAGAATATCTAGAGGTAGGGCATAATGTTGTAGATGGAAAGAAAAAGGATTCCCTGTCAGCTCAGTTAAAAAATTCTAAAGGTACAAATCCTCCAGATAAACCCTCATACAAAGGGTCCCATCGGGGTTCGGGAGCTGGCAATAAGGGCCCAACCTTTTTGGAAATGCTAAAAGGGAAAAATAAGGAACCAGTCAGTGAACTACCGCCTCTAATACCAAACAATAATAGATTAACTATGCTAGTGGAGATTATGGAAAGATTCTTGGATATAGAGGCATCATCCTTAGTTGGCAAGTTTTTGGGAGGAAGGCCGGACATTGAGACTATTCGCTCATGGGCTGCAGCAAAGTGGAAAACTTTAGGAAGCTTAGAAATCATAGCCATGTCAAGAGATTTTTTATGATAAGACTCAACAACAAATATGATGCAGAGCGAATCTTGATAAGAGGACCCTAGTTTCTAGGAAGGTGTAGCCTCTTTCTGAGGAAGTGGGGGGAGGATTTCAACCCTGAGAAGCAAAACATTAATATAGCATCCATTTGGGTCCACTTACCGAACCTCCTAGCCCAGTTTATTAATGAGTACTGGCTTAGTGGTATAGCAAAGATGATAGGAGAGCTCATGGTAATAGACCATTCAACCCAAGCAAGGACTAGACTGACGCATGCCAGGATCTATGTAAATGCAAACTTGGATTCTGATCTACCTTCTCAGGTGGAACTAGCATATGGAGAGTTTCTAAGGATTCAGACTGTGGAGTATGAGAACAAGTCGACATTTTGTAGCGTGTGCAAAACCTAGGGCCACCTTCAAGCCCAATGTCTAACAATAACTGCAAACAAGGAAGCCATGAGCGAAGGTTTTCTGGGGAAAGCTAATGGGAGAGGGATCCCAAAGTTTCAAGGACCGCATCTTAACTTGGAAGGATACAGACAAGTTAAGAATAACTAGGCTGACCAAGCCAACATAGAACTGGCAAAAATCTAGGAGAAAGAAAAGCAACATAATGAGGGAGGCAAAAATCATAAGGTATGTAATAAAGATCCCAACTTGAACATGTTTGATATCCTAGAAAATCTAGAAGTTGAAAAAGAAAATAGTAAGGATGATACCATTAGTTTCAAGTTTCCTGAAACCCTAGACTCCCCATCCAAATCGGGACCATCCACAGTTATGACAAAAAGACCCAAAAGCTATGCTCAAAATGAAGAAAAATTGCTAGGTCATTTCAGTTTAAACATGGAAAAAATAGAGTCAAGATTCGAAGTTGTGGAAACAAGAGGTAGGAATGTAGCTCCTATTCTGGTAGTGGAGCAAATTATCCCTTATCAGATGAGCCCAATGGTTAAAGGTACCTTAAAGGAAATGAAGAACACAAGCTTATACTGAGAGGGGGGGTGAACAGTATAAGACCGCTTTTTCTACTTTTTCTTTCGATTCAACTTGCAGTTCAAAATCATGTAGTGAATATATAACAGTATCAAAATAGAAATCAAAGCAATGCACAGAATATCATCCACAATAGAGACACAACAATTTACGTGGTTCACCCAACGCGGGCTACTCCACGGATAAAATTTTTACTAAATTTTATCACCTCAAATTCTAGGAAACATGTCCCGATTACAAATTTTATGGGCACCAACCCAAAGGAGATACCTTCCCCTAGCTCTGCTTAATCTGGTGATCCTCTAGAGAACCTCTGCCTCTGCAGCCCTTAGCAAGTGGAACTCTATCCACAGAAGACACCTGTCTTCCCTGCTCTGGCTGGAGACCTCTGTCCTCAACTCTATCACCGCACAGTCGATCCTCTTATCTACACCAAAACACAGTCCTTCGGTCTGGCACTATTGTCCTCGAACTTGCACCTCTGCGCAATTACAGCACTCGATCAAATATCCACTTATGCACCTCTGTGCAAACACAGCAGCAATGTCTTCGCACACTCTGCTCTTCGACGATCGAACTTCTCCCTGCACTCTGCTTCTGCGAAAGTCGCACTTCGAACGCACACTTCGATCGATGCCCAAACTATTCAAACAGCCCTCCTTTTATAGAGTAAGATTCAAGATCATTACATTCAATCTTAGTCGGCTGTTACTCTTCAACTGCATCGGCTACAAAACCCTGTGCTGCGTCGGCCCAGATTTTAACTTTGTCGGCTCAAAGTTAACTCTGTCCTTCAACCGCCTCTGGTTCTATAGCTGTCCCTGCGAAACTACAACATGTCATGATATCATGACATTTTTACAACCGTACACCTTCTATACCCTGTTGTCGTGAAATCGCGACACCTTGGCCTTTGTCGACTTCCTTTGTGCTTCTGTCACGAAATCGTGACACCTTTGCCTCTTGCTGACGTCATCTCACTTCTGTCGTGAAATCGTGACACTTTAGTCTTCATGGCCTTCCTCTCACTTTTTTTCATGAAATCGTGACACATCTGCTTCTGCTGACGTCATCTGCAACTCTGTCATGAAATCGTGACGCTTTCGTTGCCTTAAGCTCTTTTCTGCCATATGCCCATGAAACTGGAACATGTCGTGAAATCGTGACGCTTTCGCCTTCGAGCTCTTCCTTCTTCAATTCGTCGTGAAATCGTGACGCTTCTTCTGTTTAAGACTTGCTAACTATTTCTGTCATGAAATCGTGACACTTTCTCCAACTGCAAGCTGCCAACTCAACCTGTCACGAAATCGTGACACTTTCTGCATCCGTACAACTTCTTTGTAGCCTGTCACGAAATCGTGATGCTTTCAGCTTTCGAAAGCTTTCCCTACAGCTTGTCGTGAAATCGCGACGCTTCTCCTTTCAGGCTCTTTCCTTTGCTGCATGTCGTGAAATCATGACAGTCCTCAACTCGACCTCTGCAGCATGTCGCAAAAATGCGACAGCCCTTACTTGGAACTTTGCATCATGTCACGAAATCGTGACAGTTCCTGAATCACTTTCTCTCTCTTCAATCTTGTCGTGAAATCGCGACAGATCACACTGCGGACTTTCTCTTCTGCAACATGTCATGAAATCGTGACACTTTCTTGTCCGTACAGCCTCCTTTGCAGAATGTCACGAAATCGTGACACTTTTCCTTCTCTGCCTTCCTGCACTTTTCGAGTCGCGAAAATGCGACATGTCACGAAATCGCGACAGTTTTGCCTGCTTCGTCTCTGCCTTCCCGCATGTCGCAAAATCGCGACACATTTGCCTGAACTTTCTATCTCCTCAAACATGTCACAAAATCGTGACACATTTGCCCAAAATTTCTCTCTCCTCAAACATGTCACGAAATCGTGACAGTTTTGCCAGTGCTTTCTCTCTCCTAAAACATGTCGCGAAATCGCGATAGTTTTTCCAGCCGCTTGCATACTTTTTCTTACTTGTCTTTTTCTTGATCTTTTGCAACTGGGCTACCCTGATCTTTCTTGGAAACTCACTGTCCATGCTGAAACCTTCATCAAGACACATTCTTTGACATCAAACCAAATTGCTTCAAGACCTTCTTGACATCAATGACAACATCTACACTTAGAGCAAGAGCAATGTACCCAAGGTACCCAAAATTGCCAACAATCTCCCCCTTTGTCATTGATGGCAAACCTTAACTGAAAACACTACTCAAGAGCCAAAACTGAAAACAACTGATCCAACAACTGAGAATCTGCAATTGAAGTTTTTGCTCCCCCTGACTTGAAGCTCTCTTCTTCACTATGAAGCTCTCCCCCTTACTCATATCTCTCCCCCTTTGTCATCAATGGCAAAGGGTCACCTTTGGGGCTCGGGACTAAGAATGAGCCTCTTAGCTTAGTCCCTCCCCCACCTCCTGATGAGGTGATTTAAAACAAGGGTGGGAGTGAAACTCCCATTAGGCACTCATCATCATCAGTGTCTATAATTTCTTTGTCGGGCCTTCTCTTGAACTCTTTGTCAGTGTTTCTGTTCTTGTCACTTTTCTTGTTCTTGTTCTCATCTCTTTTCTTGTCCATACCTTGATCCTTGGACCTGTTTATACCACTGTTCCTATTCCTGTACCTTGGAAGATCAGCTCTGCACTGTCTGGTTGTGTGACCTGCATTGTTGCACTTATAGCAAGTAACAATATTATTTCTTTCGGGCATAGTTGTTCTTTGAATCCGCTTGTTCTGACTAACCCAGTTCCTGTTATTTGCCTTGCAAAAAATTGCCTTGTGCCCGAACTGATTACAAGAGTAGCAATACCCTTGAAATAAATTATGGCCCCTGAAATTGTCATTTATCTTCCTTACTTGAGTCATGCACTGTGAAGCCATGTGGCCAAACCCGTGACACGCAAAACATCTGCCGTGAAATATTCTTCTGTTTGACCTCTTGGGTCCCGAAAACTTCTTTTTCGTATTCAGAATTCTGTTTTCTGTTTTTGCGCATTTATCACTCATGGACTCTTTCTCTGAAATACTCTCTTCATCAGAACTCTCTTCTTTCTGAAATCTCTTGCTTGATTCCCCAACCTATTTTTTGTGTGGTTTAACAAAACCAAGACCTGTTTTATCTGATGGATTTCTTTGACTTTGGATGAGAGACTTAACCCTTTTGGAGCTATCTTGAAACCTGTACAACTTATCCTTGTATTCTTTATTTTCCTCTTTCATGGCAGCCATTTTCTGTTCTAATTCACTATACTCAAGCATCTTAGATTCTAACTCATTCTTGAGTTCTTGTGTCTTAGCCATAGAGATGTCAAGACTTTCTATGAGTTCATCTTTCTCCATACAACATTCATCTAATTTATCCTTAAGTCGAGCATTCTTCTTTCTTTCCTTTTTCAAAACACTAAGAGCATTAGTAAGTTCACATTCAAGATCCTCTATATTATTGCATTTTGAATCATCAAGGCCTTTTTCAGATTTCTTATCACTAGAGGTGCTATCCTTTTCAAAAACCATACAAGCATCTTCCTTATCATTTTCTGAAGCATCCTCATACATACTAGCAACCAATTCATTATTTGTGCAATCATCCTCAAGGTGCCCAAAATTTCCACATCTAAAACATTTCATGACAATGAATTTATGTTTCGGTTCTTCCTCTTTTTTGGAAATGAACAACATCTCATTTTCATCATCACTAGAAGAACTTTCACTATCACTTCTAGAACACTTACTTGCTTTGTCTAGGTAGAAGCTCTTCTTATTCTTGTGTGAATGCCTCTTTCCTTGATTGTTGTGCTCATCTTTGTTCTTTCTGTAATACTTGTGCTTTTCAGAATCCTTGCTCTTAACATCCTGTATATCTTCATCACTTTCATTCTTGGAAATAGTACAGTCAGTAGCATAATGACCAAACTTTCCATAGTTGAAACATCTTATGTTTTTCTTGCTTTTGTGTTTTCTAGAGAACTTGCCTTTTTTGTTGTAATATGCCTCTTCATCACTAGAAGACTCATCACTCTCTTGAATCTGTTTGCCCTTTGATTTCTTGGTAGCTTTGAAAGCTGCCTCTTTCTTGACATCAACTTTCACTTGAGTTCTCAGCTCAAATGCTGCAAGAATACTATGGAGCTCATCCTTTTTCAACTTATCTAAATCTTTAGCTTCCTCAATAGCAAAAATATTTTCACTAAATCTATTAGGAAGAGATCTTAAAATCTTATCACACACATCATTTTCAGCAAGTTCAAGACCTAAGTCTTTCATAGAATTAACAACTTCATCCATACGGAGCATGTAGTCACTAATATTTTCATCATCATTCATCTTGAGTTGTTCAAACATACCTTTAAAATGTCTCAATTTGGCCTTTCGGACATTTGCATCACCTGTATGAACCACCTGCAATTGTTTCCACATTTCACTAGTTGTCTTGTAGTGAATAACTTTGGTGAGATCTACTTTCTGTAAGCCTCTCAGGATTGCATTCATGGCTTTTGAATTGCTGTGAAGCATGAGCCTGTCTTCTTTGGTATAAGGACCATGTTTAGGAATAGTGTATTCGTCTTCAATCACTTCCCATACCTCATTACCAAGGGCCATTAGATAAACTCTCATTCTCGCACTCCACAGACCGAAATCTGATCCATCAAGAATAGGTGCTGCATTGCCACCTAAAAAATCCATTGTGTTCTTAACCAGTTCTTCCTTTCGACTGTTAAACCTTTTCGAAGGAACCCGCTTTGATACCAATTGAAGAACACAAGCTTATACTGAGAGGGGGGGTGAACAGTATAAGACCGCTTTTTCTACTTTTTCTTTCGATTCAACTTGCAGTTCAAAATCATGCAATGAATATATAACAGTATCAAAATAGAAATCAAAGCAATGCACAGAATATCATCCACAATAGAGACACAACAATTTACGTGGTTCACCCAACGCGGGCTACTCCACGGATAAAATTTGTACTAAATTTTATCACCTCAAATTCTGGGAAACATGTCCCGATTACAAAGTTTATGGGCACCAACCCAAAGGAGATACCTTCCCCTAGCTCTGCTTAATCTGGTGATCCTCTAGAGAACCTCTGCCTCTGCAGCCCTTAGCAAGTGGAACTCTATCCATAGAAGACACCTGTCTTCCCTGCTCTGGCTGGAGACCTCTGTCCTCAACTCTATCACCGCACAGTCGATCCTCTTATCTGCACCAAAACACAGTCCTTCGGTCTGGCACTATTGTCCTTGAACTTGCACCTCTACGCAATTACAACACTCGATCAAATATCCACTTATGCACCTCTGTGCAAACACAACAGCAATGTCTTCGCACACTCTGCTCTTCGACGATCGAACTTCTCCCTGCACTATGCTTCTGTGAAAGTCGCACTTCGAATGCACACTTCGATCGATGCCCAAACTATTCAAATAGCCCTCCTTTTATAGAGTAAGATTTCAAGATCATTACATTCAATCTTAGTCGGTTGTTACTCTTCAACTGCATCGACTGCAAAACCCTATGTTGCGTCGGCCCAGATTTTAACTTTGTCGGCTCAAAGTTAACTCTGTCCTTCAACCACCTCTGGTTCTGTAGCTGTCCCTGTGAAACTACAACATGTCATGATATCATGACATTTTTACAGTCGTACACCTTCTATAGCGTGTTGTCGTGAAATCGTGACACCTTGGCCTTTGTCGACTTCCTTTGTGCTTCTATCGCGAAATCGTGACACCTTTGCCTCTTGCTGACGTCATCTCACTTCTGTCGTGAAATCGTGACACTTTAGTCTTCATGGCCTTCCTCTCAACTTTTGTCATGAAATCGTGACATGGAAGAGGATCTCTCCTTTTGTCATGAAATCATGACACATCTGCTTCTCGTTGACGTCATCTGCAACTCTGTCATGAAATCGCGACGCTTTCATTGCCTTAAGCTCTTTTCTGCCATATGCCCGCGAAACTGGAACATGTCACGAAATCGTGATGCTTTCGCCTTCGAGCTCTTCCTTCTTCAATTCATCATGAAATCGTGATGCTTCTTATGTTTAAGACTTGCTAACTATTTCTGTCATGAAATCGTGACACTTTCTCCAACTGCAAGCTGCCAACTCAACCTGTCGTGAAATCGTGACACTTTCTGCATCCGTACAACTTCTTTGTAGCCTGTCGCAAAATCGTGACGCTTTCAGCTTTCGAAAGCTTTCTCTGCAACCTGTCATGAAATCGTGACGCTTCTCCTTTCGAGACTCTTCTCTTTGCTGCATGTCACAAAATCATGACAGTCCTCAACTCGACCTCTGCAGCATGTCGCAAAAATGCGATAGCCCTTACTTGGAACTTTGCATCATGTCGCAAAATCATGACAGTTCCTGAATCACTTTCTCTCTCTTCAATCTTGTCGTGAAATCATGATAGATCACACTACGGACTTTCTCTTCTGCAACATGTCATGAAATCGTGACACTTTCTTGTCCGTACAGCCTCCTTTGCAGAATGTCGTGAAATCGTGACACTTTTCCTTCTCTGCCTTCCTACACTTTTCGAGTCACGAAAATGCGACATGTCGTGAAATCATGACAGTTTTGCCTGCTTCGTCTCTGCCTTCCCGCATGTCACGAAATCGTGACACATTTGCCCAAACTTTCTCTCTCCTCAAACATGTCACGAAATCATGACAGTTTTGCCAGTGCTTTCTCTCTCCTAAAACATGTCGTGAAATCGTGATAGTTTTTCCAACCGCCTGCATACTTTTTCTTACTTGTCTTTTTCTTGATCTTTTGCAACTGGGCTACCCTGATCTTTCTTGGAAACTCATTGTCCATGCTGAAACCTTCATCAAGACACATTCTTTGACATCAAACCAAATTGCTTCAAGACCTTCTTGACATCAATGACAACATCTACACTTAGAGCAAGAGCAATGTACCCAAGGTACCCAAAATTGCCAACAGAAAGCCCTCTATTTAGGAACCAGATAGGAGAGGTGAACCAAAACAAGGCTAAGGATGAATAGGGAATTGAAAACCCCCAAAATGAGGAAGAAGGTTCAAGCCCTAGATTATCGCAATATATGCCCCCTCATTTCAGTCCAAAATAGACTAGAAGCACCACCAAGCCTCCGATAGATTATGGAAGTGAAAGAAATAAAGGGAGAATATCTACAACAGAGCACTATAGAATGAGAATCAATGAAGAAATTGCAAATGGAAAGCAAAGAACATTGTTATAGCAAGCTATTCCTAGCCAGGATAATAGCAAAATTGACAAACCCCCTTTGGCTCAGGGAAGGGGGCGGGGAAAAAAATATCAAACAGTCTAAATGAAGGTTCTCTCATGGAATGTGAGAGGCCTAAACGGCCCACCAAAACAAAGGATGGTGAAGTCTATAAGGAAGGATTGGAATCCTACTATCATTTTTCTTCAAGAAACCAAAATAGATGCGGCACAATCAACACTTATAGCTAGAAGGATTTGGAAGCAAGGGGAAGTGGCCTTTCAACAGGCGAGAGGAGCATCTGGGGGCCTCATGATCTTATGGGATCCTATTAAAATAGAAGGAAGTATTATTCAGGAAAATGAAAGAGTCTTAAGCATATTATTTCATGATTTTGATACTAATAAGAATTGGATTATGTCAAATGTTTATGCCCCCACCTCTGTCCAAGGGCGGTCTAAACTGTGGGAGTTTTTGGGGCATTTGAGCCAAGATTTTAAAGACATTCCTTGGGTGATTGGGGGAGATTTCAATACCCCCATTTACCCATCTGATAAGAAGGGAGGATCTGGGTTACCCTCAAGGAGCATGGAGGACTTCAATGAATTCATTAACACAAATGAATTGATGGATGTAAGACTAAAAGGAGCCAAATTTACATGGAGTAACAAGAGGATAGGAAGTCAGCTGATTCAAGAAAGGTTGGATAGGTTTTTTTTATCCAAGGAAGCTACAACAATGTTTGGTGATTCAACGTTACAAGCCCTTCCTAAATGCGCTTCAGACCATAATCTTATTCTATGGGAGGCATTTCAGGCTAACTCCTTTAAAAAGCCATTCAGATTTCTGTCAATGTGGGTTAAACATCCGGACTTCAAGAAACGAATAGAGGAATGGTGGCAGCAACCTATCCAGGGAAGTGCTTCCTTCAAACTATCTCAAAAACTTAAGATGGTGAAAAACAACCTTAGAATATGGAATAAAGAAGTCTTTGGAAATATTTTTGAGAATAAGAGAGTAGTGGGGGAAAAACTGAGAATAATAGAAAGCAAAATCCAAAATGGAACCTATGATGAGGCGACAAGGACTGAAGAGAAGGAAACCCTTTGTGAGTTTTATAATATTTTAGCTTGTGAGGAGATGTATTGGAGGCAGAAATCAAGGGCATTATGGCTAAAGGAAGGGGACTCTAATTCAAAGTTTTTCCATGTTACCACATTGAGCAATAGAAGCAACAATAATATTAGAAATTTAACTAAGGTGGATGGATCCTCAACTCAAAACATTCAGGAGATCAGGGACGAGGCTGTTAATTTTTTCAGTTCATTATTGGGTGAAGAACGGGCCTGTAATGCCCAAGCAAAGGACTCTCTCCTTCAATTCATTCCACAACTCATTGATGAAATGATTAACGAGTCTCTTACAACAGCTTTTTTAGATGAAGAGATCAAGGAGGCTTTGTTTAACATGGATCCTGACAAAGCTCCCGGGCCGGATGGGTTTTCACCGCGGTTTTTCCAAGTTTGTTGGGATATTGTTGGAGCAGAAGTTATTGCCGCAATCAAGGAGTTCCAAAGTTCAAATCATATTCCAAGGGGTTTCAATTCAACTTTCATTGCTTTGATCCCTAAAGGCCCCAACCCCAAGACTATGGCTGACTTTAGGCCGGTTAGCCTCTGTAATATATCCTATAAAATTTTGTCCAAAGTTTTAGCCAACCGTTTGAAGAAAGTTCTACCGGTTATCATTGATCCAAGTCAAGGAAGTTCAGTACAAGGAAGATCAATCTTAGATGGAGTTATTACTATTCATGAGGCTCTTCATACAGCCGCTCAGACCAAAAAAGTAGTCATGGCTTTAAAGTTAGACATGAACAAAGCTTATGACAAGATAAATTGGGAATTCCTAGAGGCAGTTTTATTAAAATTTGGCTTCAACATGAAATGGGTCAAGTTAATAAGAGAGTGTATTTCTAAGCCTTGTTTTTCAGTTTTGGTTAATGGGTCTACTGCAGGTTTTTTTCAAAGCAAATGTGGTCTAAGACAAGGAGATCCCATAAGTCCTATGTTGTTCATCATCGTAGCTGAGGCCTTGGGAAGAACCATTAAGGCAACAGTGGTAGCTGGACTCATATCTGGTATCAAGGCCACGTCGCTAACTACCTCGGTGACACATCAACAATTTGTTGATGATACATTGCTACTGACTTTGGCTTCTATGGTTGAGGCAAGAAGGATTAAAAATATTCTCATAATGTATGAAGAAGCGGCTGGACAGAAAGTGAATTTTGATAAGAGCAAACTTTATTTCATCAATACCCCCATTCCTAGGCAAAACAACATAGCAAGGATCATGGAATGTCAGATTGCATCCCTTCCCACCTCCTATTTAGGTCTTCCCCTATTTACAGGGAAACCTGAAGGATCAATGTGGAACATAGTTCTGGAGAGGATCCAAAAAAAGCTAGCAGGTTGGAAAGGACATCTGTTATCTCAAGCAGGCAAAGCAGTTTTAACTATGGCTTCACTTCAAAGTATACCCATTTACTTCCTATCAGTGTTTAGAGCTCCCAACAAGGTGTATCACAAAATTGAGCAGCTTCAAAAAAAATTTCTCTGGTCAGGGACTGAGGATAAGAAAAGGATCCATTTAGTAGGTTGGAACAAGGTTTGCAAACCTAAAGCTGATGGGGGGTTAGGATTGAGGAGAGTTGCTCATCTCAATACAACTCTGTTAGCCAAACAAGCATGGCGGTTATTGACTAAGGTCGATAATGAATGGATTGCCATAGTTAGGAGGAAATACCTCCAAGGTGTGAACTTCCTTAATGACAACTTAGCAAGTAGGGGGTCTGCTTTTTGGAAGGCAATCCTCACGAGCAAGGATCTTGTCAAGAAAGGTCTTAGATGGATTCTAGGAAATGGGCAAACAATAGACTTTTGGAAGGATCGATGGGTGAGAGCTGAGGAGTTATCCCATAATCCTCATTTGGCTAGGATTCAAGAGCATATGGAGCAACATATTGGGAAGAAGGTTGCAAATTATATGTGGTAGGATATAAATATCAACAGGTGGAAACACATCAGAGTACAGGGTTTTGAAGCGGAGTCTGAAGAGCTTTATAACATTTTAACTCAACAAATTATTCCCTCTGGAGAGGATGAAGATCACATTGTTTGGGCTGAGACTGAAAGTGGTGACTTCACAGTTAAGTCTACCTATAATTTGCTTCTCAATGTGGAAGGTCAACAATTTCAACCGAGTTTGGTTTGGATCAAAGGCTTAATTCCTAAAATATCCTTTTTTTCATGGCTGGTGATTCAAGGAAAAATCCTCACTATGGACAATATGTTATCCAAAGGTATGGTTATTGCTAACCATTGCTACATGTGCAGGGCAGGATGGGAGACAACCCAACACTTGTTTCTGGAGTGTCCGGTAGCGGAGTCCATCCTGGATGAACTTTTCCAAGCCTTTAGGATCTCGTGGGTTAAGCCTGCTCTTATATCCGAAGTGTTCCATCAATGGCCTCAACCCTTTGTTAGCCTAAAACTTAAGTACCTATGGAAAATATGTTGGCATCATTTTCTCTGGCAGATTTGGCTAGAAAGGAACCATAGAGCCTTTAAGGATACCATTCACAACCCAAAAACCATCCTCAATAGGATTATTGTCTTTGCGAAAGAAAACCTTAGCACCTTAGTGGATGAGAACCACTCAATTCCTCCCCAAGAAAAATAATTAGCTCGGGCCTTAGGTATTGAGGACAAACCTTCCATTCCTTTGCCCAATCCCAAAAATGGGATTTCTTGGGAGCCACCCCCCAGGGTTGGTTTAAACTAAATTTTGATGGTGCAGCCAAGGAGAACCCGGGAAGAGCTGGAGCTAGAGGAATAATCAGGGATCATCAAGGAAATCTGGTCAAGGCCTTCGCTGAACCATTGGGAATCAGAACTAATAACGAAGCAGAAGCTAGAGCCCTTTGGAGAGGGTTGCAAGTAGCCCAAGCAACTCAAGGTAACTTGATGATTGAAGGTGATTCGATGAACATCATCAACCTATTAACCAATGGCAAAAAACCTCCATGGAGAATCGAGGGAGTCATCCATGAAGTGAGGATCCTTTTTGCGGCAAGACAGAATAGGAGGGCTCGTCACGTGTACCGTGAGGCCAACAGGTCAGCTGACAAATTAGCCAACATAGGTGTTGATGTTGGTAGTTTGGTGACATGGACACAAGGTGTGCCACGTGAAGTGGAAAACATTATTAGTCATGAAAAGAAACCTACCCGTTAAGGAGAAATATGAATGGGTGTTCTTTCCCCATGGAGCTGGTAATAACTATGGGGTTTCCCTCTAAATCATACCAAATTGGAAATGAAGGTAACAGGGTGTAAGCCTTGGAGGATTCCGACAGAGAATAGGAAATGGGCAAGCAACAGGTTTCACAAGTGCAAAGTTCCAAACTTCAATTTCCTATCAATGTAAGTAATGTTTACAGTTATGTTTAGGTATGGGTGTGCCTTGTTAGTAAGGTGTTGTAGGGGATTCAACACAAGTTCTGGTAAGAAAGTTTCAAGGATGACTAGGATCTACAATCTCAGTAGAAGGCTGGATATTGTAATAGGTTTTGGGTTAACCTGCAAAACCCGGTAATTAATGAAGACTTTTATTTACCAAAAAAAAACATTAACATCATTAATGCTTAAGAATTAGTGCCATCAACCATTAACACTTTTTATGCATACTAATAATAGGAAAAAATAGGATAGAGGACATAGATTTAACTTCTATTCGGGTGCGTTAATCATATTTTTCTTAGAGAAATATGCCATATGATCCTTGTAGCAATAACATATAATTAGTTTAATATTTTATTTCTATAGGATGTCAAAGCTAAATTATGACTATTGTTAGCTGTAGATCTTATGATCATTATCTTATTACTCTTCATCCTTCACCATTGTTAGATCATGTTTCAACATTATATTATTACAATCTTAAAAATTTGATCTCATATTTTATAAGATAGCCCATAATAGAGCATAATTCTCAAATAGATATTTGATTATATATTAATCTTGCATTCATTTATAATAGTAACCATTTTATAACAATCATTCTATTTTCAATTAATATATTCTTTCACTAAATGAAAGAAATAATTTTTTAGATCTATAAATTATACTTAGATCATTTTCTATACATGCTTTGCTAACCATCCATGCTAGAATAGGCTTTATTTGTTGGACATTTTGAGTAATTGAGTTGTCATTGATGTCAAAAGTCAGTTTCAGTGAGCAGTGCAAGAAGAAGCAGTTCCACAATCAGTGCAAAAGGAAAATCCGCCTCCAGTTGGTCAGATCCGGTTCCAAGTGGTCAGATGAGGTTCAAAGAGCAATGAAGAGGCCCAAGCAAAATAATATTATAATATTTTATTATAATATAATGTTATAATAATATTTTATTATTAATTATAAATTAATTTAAATAATTTCATTATAAATTAATTTATTAATTAATTTAATTAACTTCTAAAGTTATTAAGTTAATTATAGATTAATTATAATTTAATTATAAAATTAATTTATGTTAATTAAAATAACCCTAAGGTTGGGTTATAAAGGTTATTTATTTATTCAAATTCGAAATTCGAATAAGGCATCGATGTTTCTAAGACATTGGCCTTCGTGTATAAAAGAGGGCAAGAACCTTAGTCAAAAACCCCATGCAATTATCGATTGAAAACTCCAAAGACTCGTGCACAAGGAAGAGGAAAGGTTTTTCATATTTTTGAAAGCTTTCGATGATAGAGGATAAGAAAAATAGGAGCGGGGCTCCTTTGTCTTCGCACAGTGTTGTGTAGCATAGTTGGAAATAGCGGGTAGCGCTAAGACGTACGATAGGTGAGGAGAGCAGGGTTTGAAACCCGTCGAGTTGGTTTTGCAAGGAAGGAGTACGTTTTGTTTTGCATCACATCGATCGGAAAGGGAGAAGAGGAAGGCTTGAGCCTTCCCCTTCATGTGGAGGCTCATAGCCCACGTGGTGGGCTAGCACCTCGATAAGGCGCTCGGTTGGGAGTGGTCTCGCATTCGAAACCCGTCGAGGCCTTTTGCTTGAGATAAAAGGTATGCATTAATATTTGCCAAGGTTGCATGAGGTATTTCGGATTTGCTAAGGTTGAATGGAAATTAAATATTTTGAAGGGTTATAAAGTTTATTTTTAAATTTGATTATTGAGTATTTGAGGGAGATAAAAGGATAGGCAACATTATTTTTTAGGGTTTGATTTTTGGAGGTTGTTAATTAAAGATTGGAGATTATAAGGAGTAATTGAGTAATTAATTTTTATGTATGTTTTGATGATTGCTAATTTCAAAGGAGTAATAAGGTGTATTTGAGTTTGATTATTTTTGTAATTAAGAAATATTTCTGAGAGAGTGTTAGTGTGATATTTTGTCATCTAACCATTGAAATTGGCAAAGAAGAAAATTGTGTTTAAGACAGGTTTTGAGGTCATTTTCTTCATCAAACAAAAGGTATGGGCACATCTTCCTAGTGAGTAATTGTTGGATGTTGTGAATGCTAAGTTGGAGTGAAAAGGGTTGTTTGATAAGCATTGTTGAGTTTGGTTTTTCTGGAATGAAAGTTGATTCTAGAAACCTTGTTTGATAAGCATTGTTGGAAATATTGAGTAAAGCTTTCATATGCTTGAACTAGGGTTTGTGCAAAGAACATGAGTATCATTGTTATGTGAAGTTGTGAACTATCTTGAACTAGGGTTTGTGAAAGAACATGAGTATCATTGTTATGTGAAGTTGTGAACTATCTTGAACTAGGGTTTGTGAAATAACATGAGTATCATTGTTATGTGAGATTGTTTGATAAGCATTGATTGGAAATAATTGAGTGAGTGTTCATATGCTTGGACTAGGGTTTGTGAGCAAGGATTGTTTCATTGAGTGATTGGTTGAGTAGAGTTGGTTGAACCTAGTCAAGTGGAAGTGTTGAAATGATAGTTCTAGTTCTGTGAAACAAATTGTTCCATATTCTGAATTGATTTGAGAAAGAGGTTGAGTGTTTGTGAGTGTGAAACATATTGAGTCTCTAACAATTCTCTATATGTTTCTGTGATAAAAAGAGAGAGAGAGAGTGAAAGTATTTGAGCATTATTGTGAGTGTGAAGCATATTGAGTCTCTAACAATTCTCTATATGTTTCTATGAGATTGGACAAGTTCTAGTGAGGACTTGTTGAGCAGATTTGAGGCAAGTCTTAGAGAAGACTTGTGGACAGATTGGTGTGAGCTTTTGTGGAAGCTTACAATATAGATTTGAGGACAGAGATTGTTGAGCAGATTGGACAAGTTCTAGAGAGGACTTGTGGACAGATTAGTGTGAGCTTTTGTGGAAGCTTACAAGGCAGATTTGAGACAAGTCTTTGAGAAGACTTGTGAGTAGAGTTGGTTGATTGATTTGTTCAAACCTTGAGTTAAGGTTTGGGGCAGATCTAGTAGAGTTGATTTGTGATTAAGTCAAGCTTTGTGTTAAGGCTTGAGGACAGAGATTGAGGACAGATTTGTGCTAGACCGAAGGACTATGTTTAGTGCAGATTTGAGGATAGAGTTTGGTGCAGATTTGAGGACAGGTTTGTGCTAGACCAGATATAGAGATTGAGAGATTTGTGCTAGACTAGATATAGAGATTGAGCAGATTTGTGCTAGACCAAAGGATTGTGTTTAGTGTAGATTTGAGATACAGCTAAGAGCAAGCTTTGGAGGTGACAGAGTATAGAGGATGATAGTCTCCAGTGGACATAGATCCATTAGCTAGAGCAATGAGGACAGGTCTTCGAGTGAGAACGAGTCTTCAGTGGATAGAGATCCATAAGCCAGTACGATGAAGGCAGCAGTTCTTCTAGAAGATCACCAGCCAGAGCAGAGGAGATTGGTGTCTCCTGTGGATAGAGATCCACGAACCTGATTAGGGTATTGGTGTCTCCTTTGGATAGAGGTCCATAAACATTGTAATAGGGAAAGGTTTCCCAAGAGATTTGTTAAAAAAATTTTAGTGAAAGATTTTCTCCGTGGAGTAGCCCACATTGGGTGAACCACGTTAAATTGGTGTCTCTATTGTGTGTGGTGATTTGTGCATTGCTTTGATTACTATTGTTGATATTGCTATTGATACATTGCATAATATTGATTGGGAAAGAAAAGTAAAAAGTGGCCTTATACTGTTCACCCCCCTCTCAGTATAAGCTTGTGTTCTTCAATTGGTATCAGAGTTGGTTCCTTCAAAAAAGGTTTACTTGAAGAAAGATATTACAAGAACACAAATGGCAAAGAAAGTCAAAAGTAGAACCATGAGACACAAGAAGAAAATAACACACATGGTCATGAAAGAAAAGAAAGATGAATTTTGTTGAGCAAGGTGCAACGACAGTATTGTCATTGTTGTCAACACAGTCAGATAGATCGGTTGATACAGTGGACAGGAGTTCAGAGGTTATTCAGAGTATGTACAGTGATGTTAAATGCTTATGAGGATGTTTTTGATGTATGGGTGAAGTTGTTACAGGTTGTCCAAGAAGACCGAAGTGGCCCATATCCAAAAGAGAAGCGAAAAAGCAAAGAGGAAAAAGTGTCGCGATATCGCGACATGTTGCATTTTCGTGGCCAAAAGAGAAGAGAAAATGCAAGGAGAAAAAGTGTCGCGATATCGCGACATGTTGCATTTTCGTGGCCAAAAGAGAAGAGAAAATGCAAGGAGGAAAAAGTGTCGCGATATCGCGACATGTTGCATTTTCACGGCCAAAGCGAAGAGAAAAAGCAAGGAGAAAAAGTGTCGCGATATCGCGACATGTATTTTCGGGGCCAAAGCAAAGAGAAAGAGAGAGAAAGAAAAAGTGTCGCGATATCGCGACATGTCGTATTTTCACAAATCAAAAAGGGAGAAGGAGAGAAAGAAAAAGTGTCGTGATATCGCGACATGTCGTATTTTGCAACTCAAGAAGAGAAAGAGCAGAGAGAAAAAGTGTCGCGATATCGTGACATGTCACATTTTCGTGACTCAAGAAGGGCAGCCAGGAGGAGAGAAAAAAAGTGTCGCGATATCATGACATGTCACATTTTTATGACTCAAGAAGGGCAGAGAGAGAGAGAACAAAAGTGTCGCGATATCGTGACATGTCGCATTTTTGTGACTCAAGAAGGGCAGGCAGGCAGAGTAACAAAAGTGTCACGATATCGCGACATGTCGCATTTTCGTGACTCAAAAAGGGCAGGTAGGCAGAGTAACAAAAGTGTCGCGATATCGCGACATGTCGCATTTTCGTGACTCAAAAAGGGCAGGCAGGCAGAGAAACAAAAGTGTCGCGATATCGTGACATGTCGCATTTTCGTGACTCAAAAAGGCAAGTAGGTAGAGAAGCAAAAGTGTCGCGATATCACGACATGTCAGTTTCACCAAAAGAGAGAGTCCGATATTAGTGATGAACACCAGGATGGTGAAACTAAAGACCGCATAGTGACGTGGACCCATAAGGAATCTTTAATGTTTTGAAATCATTTAAGATGGTCGTTACACATGGAAAGAAGTGGACGCATGCCCATGTGGAGAAAATGAACAGTCATGGAAAGAAGCGGACGCATGCCCATGTGGAGAAAATGAACAATCGAAGAAGGAGAAAATGAATAGTCGTCAAAATAGAAATGAAAAGCTTTTTTAGAAACCAAAATGCATGCATGCACAAAGGAGAAAATGAACAGTCATGACCGAGAAGACGAACAGTCATGGTAGGAGAATATGGTGTCAATTCTTTGCATGTAACGTGTTTGACGAAATGCCTACTCTATATATACAAAAGGAGTTACATAAAGAAGGCGTTACAATTGACAAGTGGCGCATGAGAATATGAAAGGAGTTACAAAGAGAAAGGATGGTTATAAAAGGAGTGTTGCTTGGAGAATTTTAGTTGGGGGATTTTATCTTGTGAAGAGAGCGAGAGGTGCGTGAGAGGCGATCGAGAAGGGTGTGTGTTATGTGAATTGTGGGCGATGTTGAGTAAGCAATAGACCAGTCAGGGTCTTGTAAAAGTGAAGGCATTTATATGTCAATCTTCTAGTTTCAGAATTGAAGTCCAAGTTGGTGCTTGGCATCAGGGGTTGGTGCTCCTTCCAGTTGGTGTTGGTAAATCAGGGGTTGGTGCTCCTTTCTATTGGTGCAGATAAATCAGGGGTTGGTGCTCCTTTCTATTGGTGTAGATAAATCAGGGGTTGGTGCTCCTTCCAGTTGGTGTTGGTAAATCAGGGGTTGGTGCTCCTTTCTGTTGGTGTAGATAAATCAGGGGTTGGTGCTCCTTCTAGTTGGTGCTGGTAAATCAGGGGTTGGTGCTCCTTTCTATTGGTGCAGATAAATCAGGGGTTGGTGCTCCTTTCTGTTGGTGCAGATAAATCAGGGGTTGGTGCTCCTTTCTGTTGGTGTAGATAAATCAGGGGTTGGTGCTCCTTCCAGTGTGTGTTGGTAAATTGATTGTAAAGTTGTTGCTTTGCAAAGGTTGGATTTGGATGGGAGTCCAAACAATCAATTTTTGAGGAGTAGCCAAAATTGGTGAACCTCGGTACATCTTGTGTTGTGTGATGCTCTCTTGTTATATTTGCTTTATTTGGTTTTAAGTTTTCATTGTTTTGGCTTTAAGAGTTGAAGATTTAAGTTTTAAAGAGCTACACTGATTCACCCCCCCTCTCAGTGTCATTGTGAGACTAACAATTGGTATCAGAGCCAGTTTCCCTTGTTAGGCTAAATCAGCTAGGGTTGATCTTGGATTAGTATGCAATGGGTAAGAAGAATAGATCCTCCTCCAATAAGGCATCTCAATCAGTTTCAGTTCCTGTGGAAGAGAAAATTGAACTAGAAAAGATAGAAGGAGTGAATTCTGAAGTATGTGATGAAAACCTTGAGCTTGAAGTAGATCTAGAAGGTGAGTTGATCGCTGCACTTGAAGAGTTGAATATAGAAAGGAAAAAGAATAGAAGACTGTCCAAGAAGTTGGAAGAATATGGGGATAATATCGAAGATCTCTTCTTACAAATTCATAAAGCCAAGAAAATAGAAGAAGCCTTGAAGTCACACCTGGATGATAAAGTCGATGTATGTAGCAAACGTGAAGAGGAATCTAACAAAGTTTTTAGTGATCTAAAGCTGCAAGTAGAAGAGTCCAAAAGGATTGAAGAAACTCTCTGGTCACAGATCAATGAGAAAGAGATTGTTTGCTGCAAACAAGAAGAGGAGATTGTTTTATTGAGGAAACAACTAGAAGAGGCCAATACAAATCTCAAATTTGAGAAGAGCACAGAGTTGCTAGATAAAATGATAAGGCAACAAAGAAGCCCCATGTGTAAGCTTGGTCTTGGATGTGAAGTCGAACAACCTTCATCTTCTAAATATGCAGAGAAGAAGAAGTCCACTCTTTGAAGGATCAAAGCAAGAAAAGCTTGAAGTTGAATCTTCAAAAGGAAGAAAATCTCAAAGGAGATCTACAACAAAGCAACCACAACAAAAGAGGTTCTATCACTCTCACTTTATTCATAATAATGCTTTTAATGGCTATTGTTTTAGATGCAACCATTATGGTCACAAGGCAATTTATTGTGGATTGAATAATAGATCAAAGAGTTATTCTGGTAGAAATACATCTGTTATTTCGGTTGAACACCATGTGCAATGTTTTAAATGTAATGGTCATGGGCACATAGCAAGGTTTTGTCCAAGAACTTTTGTATCTAATCTAAGGCAAGACAGTAGATTTCATCAGACACAAAGAATGCAACACAGACGGGGAAGAAATCATGTGCATCAAAGAAAGGAAAATAATCATCCATCAAGGATGCACAAGAGACAACCACCCAAGAGAAATGTTCAAGTTCACGAAAAGGTTCAAAATAGGGATGCAGTTGAAAAACTCAAGCCCAAGTTCAAGAAAGGTTGGAGAAAGAAAGAAGAGAGGAAATCGTGTCTCCTTGGACTGAAGGAGACTACTCCTCTATTGCACTAAGCAACTCCGAGTAGCACATCCTCGGGGGAGAAATCTTAAAGTTTATTAATGCTCCTATGTTGTTTGGTTATCTGAGGATGAAAGGCAAGTAGTCAGGGGGAGTTGTCGTATAGTTGTCAAAGTGTGTTTCAGTTCATGTAGTTGTTTGTGGAGGTAATAAGAGAGCATTAATTTTCTCTAAAGAAGTAGTCATTATCAAAGAGATGCTAGAGTCAAAGCAAACAATGGCACTAGCACCCAGTTGGTCAAGAGTGCCAAGTGGCACATGCAAGGCAGAGACGTTGAGAGAATAGCGCCCAGGTGGTGAAGCGCCAAGGAGGACAAGATGCCTATGCACCTAAGAAAGTCTTGCATTATTTGAGAAATGCGAGATATTGCCCAAGGAATCCCTTGATCGTAGCGAGGAGAAATGCTCCCTGGAATCACGTGAAGAACGTTCGCCTAAGACATTGAGTAGCCCTGACATATGCCCTAGCAAGAAGCAGAATACCGAGTGTTGATGATTGCACGTAGATTGAGGCTCCAACGCTAGATGTAACGGTCCACTGTCAATACCTATGCAAGCGATGAAAACATTCATGGCAGCCATTAGAAACCAGAGACATTGAGCTGCACAACGGATGCGAGGCAAAGTCATCAGTCACGGAGGAGGTGGCAGTCAAAAGGCTAAAGAAATTATGCGTAGGCTGCCTGGAGAGTCGATCACTTTTGATTTGGGAGTAACTTTTGCGCAGTTGAGAGTTGCGTGTTGATCAAACTATACTAAATAAGTAAAAGCAAGGTACAACAAGAATTATAATATGATGAGCAGAGATTAGAGTGCTTATCCAAGAAGACTTTATGACAGAAAGAGTACCAGTGGAGGTGCATTCTATCTTGGAGACAGGTTGGTCGCATGACACAGTAAGAAACAAGAGTCAGTCTCCTTATCCACAACAGAGGTAGAATATATTGCAATGACAACGTGTTGTACGCAGGAGAAAGTTGCGGAAGGTGAGGTTAAGTTTGCTTTTGTTCCAACAACAGAGCAAGTAGCGGATATCTTCACAAAACCATTGCCCAAGGAAGTCCTTGAGTACCTTCACAATAAATTGGGAGTGGTCACGTTTCCCAAGAATTGACTAGCTATCGGGACCACATTCTCAAGGGGAGCATTTATGTATTTGTTTATCTTTTTGCTCATGTTTGTGATTTTTGCTAAGTATAATAATTTTTGCCTGAGAATGTTGTGCATGGACTCAGGGGGAGTCTACAACAGCCCTTTGATATTGTTGTCAAAGGGGGAGAAGAGTTACAGGAAATTGCACGTGTGTTGCCAACAATTCCAAAGGGGGAGATTGTTGAGCAAGGTGCAACGACAATATTGTCATTGTTGTCAACACAATCAGATAGATCGGTTGATACAATGGATAGGAGTTCAGAGGTTATTCAGAGTATGTACAGTGATGTTAAATGCTTATGAGGATGTTTTTGATGTATGGGTGAAGTTGTTATAGGTTGTCCAAGAAGACCGAAGTGGCCCATGTTGCATTTTCATGCCAAAAGAGAAGAGAAAAAGCAAGGAGAAAAAGTGTCGCGATATCGCGACATGTTGCATTTTCATGGCCAAAAGAGAAGAGAAAATGCAAGGAGGAAAAAGTGTCGTGATATCGCGACATGTTGCATTTTCGCGGCCAAAAGAGAAGAGAAAATGCAAGGAGAAAAAGTGTCACGATATCGCGACATGTTGCATTTTCGTGGCCAAAAGAAAGAGAAAATGCAAGGAGAAAAAGTGTCGCGATATCGCGACATGTTGCATTTTCGCGGCCAAAGCTAAGAGAAAGAGCAAGGAGAAAAAGTGTCGCGATATCGCGACATGTTGTATTTTCGGGGCCAAAGCAAAGAGAAAGAGCAAGGAGAAAAAGTGTCGCGATATCGCGACATGTGCATTTCACGGCTCAAAAAGAGAAGAGCAAGAAAGAAAAAGTGTCGCGATATCGTGACATGTCATTTTTGTGACTCAAGCAAGGAGCAAGAGAAAGAAAAAAAGTGTCGCGATATCGTGACATGTCGCATTTTCGTGACTCAAAAGGGAAGAGAGAGAAAAAAAGTGTCGCGATATCGCGACATGTCGCATTTTTGCGACTCAAGAAGGGCAAGCAAGCAGAGTAACAAAAGTGTCGCGATATCGCGACATGTCGCATTTTCGTGACTCAAGAAGGGCAAGCAGGCAGAGTAACAAAAGTGTCATGATATCGCGACATGTCGCATTTTTGCGACTCAAGAAGGGCAGGTGGAGAGTAACAAAAGTGTCATGATATCGCGACATGTCGCATTTTCATGACTCAAAAAGGGCAGGCTGGCAGAGAAACAAAAGTGTCACGATATCGCGACATGTCACATTTTCACGACTCAAAAAAGGCAAGTAGAGAAGCAAAAGTGTCGCGATATCGTGACATGTCAATATTAGTGATGAACACCAGGATGGTGAAACTGAAGACTGCATAGTGACGTGGACCCATAAGGAATCTTTAATGATTTGAAATCATTTAAGATGGTCGTTACACGTGGAAAGAAGCGGACGCATGCCCATGTGGAGAAAATGAACAGTCATGGAAAGAAGCAGACGCATGCCCATGTGGAGAAAACGAACAATCGAAGAAGGAGAAAACGAACAGTCATCAAAATAGAAACGAAAAGCTTTTTTGGAAACCAAAACGCATGCATGCACAAAGGAGAAAATGAACAGTCATGACCGAGAAGACGAACAGTCATGGTAGGAGAATATGGTGTCAATTCTTTGCATGTAACGTGTTTGACGAAATGCCTACTCTATATATACAAAAGGAGTTACATAAAGAAGGCGTTACAATTGACAAGTGGCGCATGAGAATATGAAAGAAGGAGTTACAACTGGAGTTACAAAGAGAAAGGATGGTTATAAAAGGAGTGTTGCTCGGAGAATTTTAGTTGGGGGATTTTATCTTGCGAAGAGAGCGAGAGGTGCGCAAGAGGCGAGCGAGAAGGGTGTGTGTTTTGTGAATTGTGGGCGATGTTGAGTAAGCAATAGACCAATCAGGGTCTTGTAAAAGTGAAGGCATTTATATGTCAATCTTCTAGTTTCAAAATTGAAGTCCAAGTTGGTGCTTGGCATCAGGGGTTGGTGCTCCTTCCAGTTGGTGCTGGTAAATCAAGGGTTGGTGCTCCTTTCTATTGGTGCAGATAAATCAGGGGTTGGTGCTCCTTTATGTTGGTGCAGATAAATCAGGGGTTGGTGCTCCTTCTAGTTGGTGTTGGTAAATCAGGGGTTGGTGCTCCTTTCTGTTGGTGCAGATAAATCAAGGGTTGGTGCTCCTTCCAGTTGGTGCTGGTAAATCAGGGGTTGGTGCTCCTTTCTATTGGTGCAGATAAATCAGGGGTTGGTGCTCCTTTCTGTTGGTGCAGATAAATCAGGGGTTGGTGCTCCTTCCAGTGGGTGCTGGTAAATTGATTGTAAAGTTGTTGCTTTGCAAAGGCTGGATTTGGATGGGAGTCCAAATAGTCAATTTTTGAGGAGTAGCCAAAATCGGTGAACCTCGGTACATCTTGTGTTGTGTGATGCTCTCTTGTTATATTTGCTTTATTTGGTTTTAAGTTTTCATTGTTTCGGCTTTAAGAGTTGAAGATTTAAGTTTTAAAGAGCTACACTGATTCACCCCCCTCTCAGTGTCATTGTGAGACTAACAAAATTAATATTGTTGATTTGGGAGGAAAAATAGAAATAGATTCAAGATATGAATCGATCAGTGGAGGAAAGGCCAGATTGATAAAGTTTTGTACAAGATGTAGGAAGACAGGTTACCTTGCAGCTTATTGTTCATAAGAAGGTGAAGAATGTTTTGTTTGTGGTCAACTCGGTCATGATGCAATTTATTGCAATGGGTTTAGTAGTAGTGAATATGAAGATAATACTTTCAAAATTGAAGTCCTAGAGGATGGTTTAGATTAGGATAACAAGGACAGTCAAAACAGGTATGAAGAAGAAACTCTACTTTAGACAATAGAAGAAATTGAAGACCAAAGAAAAGGAGGAAGCCACACTTAAGGAACTTGTTGAGTTGAAAAGGGAGAACTTAGAATTAAAGGCTCAAATACAAGAGGATGAAAAATGTAAGACAAAGCTTCTACAAGATCTCTCTGACTTGAAAGATAAGATTGAAAAGGCAAGGAGAGCTAAAAAATATATGGTTGAACAATCAAAGGTAAAAGAGCTAGAATGTGAAAGACTTATTGTTGATCATGAATTAAAAAGGGAGAACTCAGTATTAAGGGTTCAATCTCAAGAATATGATAAAGCAAAAGCAAATTTTCTACAAGAGCTCACTAACTTCAAAATTAAGGTTGAAGAAGCAAGGAAAATTGAAGAAGGTATGGCTAAAAAATTAAAGATAAAATATCTAGAGTGTGGAAAATTAGAACATGAGATAGTTTCACTAAGGATGGAAGTGAAAGACTCTAATGAAAATCTACACAAGGTTGAGAAGAATTCAAAATATTTGGACAGGATTATCAGTGCACAAAGATCATCAGTCACCAAAACAGGACTTATTTTTGAAGAAGAACAAGGGAAATATGAAGCAAAAAAAGGAGATTCAAGCTCAAGAACCAAAGAATAAGAAGCATTAAAAAAACAAAGTAAAAGAGATAGTGAGACTTATAAGGATAAGTTGGACAATAGAAAGTTCAACAAGGAAAGGAACAATGCACAAATAAGGAACAAATGGAATAGGAAATAGGACAGGGTAGAAGAGACTAAGAGACCAATGGGGTCAAGGCAAGGTTTCTTCAATGGATGATGCTTCTCATGTCACAGGTTTGGGAACAAGGCTACATAGTATAGAACACATGAAATGCAGGAATATGGAAACTTCAAAAATAGGTATTTTTTTCATGGGTATTGCTACTCATGTAATCAGTTTTGTAACAAGGCAATTAATTGTAGGGTTCATGACAGGAATAGATATGGCTTCACCGGAGAAATACTAAGATATTTTAACCTCCAAGGAATAACAATATTAAGTGTCTTCACCGGGAGAAATACTAAGATATTTGAACCTCCAAGGAATAACAATAATGATGGACATACAACAAAGTGGTGTAGAGCAGAAATTCCAGAGACAAGCAGGAAGAGGAACAGTCATAGGAATCCGAAGGATCATATGAGAAGGAAAGTGGACAAAGGTAAAAATCAATGCATGTTGGGAGTAGAAATACTCCCACCCTAGAATTAACCACTTCAAGAGGAGGTGGGGGAGAGGCTAAGCTAAGAGACTCATTCTTAGCCTCGAGCCCCAAAGGTGACCCTTTGTCATTGATGTCAAAAGGGGAGATATTTGAATAAGGGGGAGAGATTTGATTTAAGGAGAGAGCAGTGAGTCAGAGGGAGCAGTTTGCCAAGGGGAGCAGAAAAAAAAGGTTAAGGAAATTGTAAAATATAATTGGGTTGCCATCAATGACAAAGGGGGAGATTTTTGGACATTTTGAGTAATTGAGTTGTCATTGATGTCAAAAGTTAGTTTCAGTGAGCAGTGCAAGAAGTAATTTTGCAATGAGTACAAAAGGAAAGTCTACCTCCAGTTGGTCAAATCCAGTTTCAGGTGGTCAGACGAGGTTCAAAGAGCTATGAAGAGGCCCAAGCAAAATAATATTATAATATTTTATTATTTTTTTTGGTAGATTAATAAATTTATTGAAACCAGGGCATTTGAAAGGTGCCCTAATGCCTTGTACAATAGAGGATCATCAGAGGATCAAAAAGGATAAAAAAGGAATAGGGGAAAGACACTAAAAACTGCTAGATGAAACAAAATACAATCTCAAAATTACACCTCAAACTAAAATGATTCAATAGCCTTGAACAAACAGGCACTAAGAGAAACACCAGAGCTCAAAAAGGAATGGTCCTCGACCAAAAAGGAACCAAAAAAGATGTGATCCACCATCGTAGAGGACCCAAAAAACTAGAGGAAGAACCATTAGTCATCAAGAGGAGTATCCAACTGCATGAGGGATGAAGCAGCCCCTTTCGGACCAGTATCTTTCATAGAAATCTCCTTGCTATCTTTGGGAACAATGATGCAAGCCTCCTTAGCAATATCCATTACATATTCATCATTTACAGTATCTTTGACATCAGTTTTGGTGTCGAAGGACACCTCAACACCAGCTAGGGTAGAAACATTTTTGAAATTGTCATAGAAGAACAAGAGGCTAAGTGCATGGCGCTATTCTTTGAGGGTTGAAATCGCCTTTCCAATGGCCAAGTGAGCAGTTTCAAGATGGTCAATGGTGGCAGAAGTAGCATGCACAACCAACTTGTGAAGATACCTTTCGACAAGGTCAGGAGAATTAGACTTGTCCTTTGGAGTTTTTACAGAGGTGGACGGAGGAGTTTTGATAGCTTCTTTATGTTTTAGCCTCTGGGAACTACGGACAGGGGTCTTTTCAAGTTTGGCTTTCTTTCTAGTGGAGAACTCAGAAATAGATTTGCCCCCTTTCTCTTTTCTTTTGGATTTGGAGGTTTTAGGGCTCGAGGTTGAGGATGAATTCTCCTCATCAGAATTAGGGGTAGGGAGATTACCTGAAGGGAATTGCAGAAGGAGGTACTTGTAAAGGACCTTGAAAAGACCCTGGTGGCAAGGTTTGGCCTCATCCTTCTTGGAACGGTTGGTGGTGATGGTATAGTCCATGGACCAGAAAAGAGCAATGGGAATGTTCATCATTTTTGAGTCCCAAAAATGATTAACAAATGCAAGATGAAAACAACATAATTGAGACTCAGGGGGAGGGAGTAAAATATTTGCATTATTGGCTTGAGGATTTCTTTCCACGGGGGGGTTAAGTCATGGTGAAACAAACCTTTCTTTACCTTCTTGTGGATGGGTGAATTTTTCTTGAAGAGTGTCAACTCCGCCTCCCAGTTGTGCTTATTTCTTCTGATGATTTTTCCTTCCAAGTCTTGCCCTATCAGGTTCGCCAGCAGCTCAAAGGAAATTTGGAACTGGACGTCGTGGATGGAAACCAACCCATTATCCCAGGTTGTCATGAATGCCTTAGTAATCTTGTCATCCACCCCGCTAAACAGATTGAAAAAATTGATGATCCCATGCTTATCCTTAAACATATCAATAGAAACAGAATCCAAATCAACAGTTTTAGGCTCGATGAAAACAACTTTTCCTTCCTTCATGGTGACAAAGGAAAATAAGGAAGGACGGTAATTGGGTGAATAAAGACACAGATCGAAAGAAACAGAGATGGAATGGTATATTTGTTGGGAAGACCACAGGAGGACTAAATAGAAAGTAATGCTAGGCCAAAAAAGAAACCCTTGGCAAAAAAGGATAATGATGGTTAGAGCATTGGGCACAGCACAAAAAAAGGTGATGAAAATGGGTGGGAATAAAAAGGCAAAACACCATCCCAATGAAGATGGATCTTCTGGTGATACTCACATGATAGGGCCAATGGCAAAAATAGGCACAAAACCCAGAAGGGATTGGGATGTACATTCGAGAAAGCCTCGGGAGAATGCGAAAGGTAAAGCATTTAGACAGGGTTCTCGAAAAGGTAAAATTACAAGCATCATTCCACACGAGATTGAAATGATTTAAAATTAGGGTGGACATGGCATCGGAATTCCTCATGGAAATGATTATCAACAATGAAGGGGCATAAAAAAGAGGCGGCGGAGAATTGGAAATTATCAACATGGAACCCCTTTTCAAAGGAGAATAATAAGAATGATGAACAAAATCTCTATTTTGGAATTTTTTGGAACTTTGGATATGGGCCCTATGAATCACGAAAAAGGGAAGATTTTTGGTAATGGAAAAATTAAGGATTTCGAGATTCATCATGGCAGATGGTATTTTGATCATGATTTGCCAACTCAGCAACGTCATTGGGGAGGACATCCATCCAAGTCATCAAACCTTGCGCGTTGACTCCAATGTTGGCTAATTTGTCAGCGATAGAATTGCCCTCCCTAAAAATGTGTTGAACCACAACATTGACTTGCTGACTAAGAATTTGCTTACTTTCTTCGATGAGATTCCTGATCCTCCAGCTGCTGGGCTTGGAAGTTTTTAGGAAATTTATGATATTAAGAGAATCTCCTTCAACAATGACTTTTCCTGGAGTGTCCTTTAGAAATTGAAGGCCTCTCCACACAACTTTAGCTTCAGCAGAATGATTTGATTGGATTCCTAATGGTTCAGAAAAGGCAAATATGGAATTGCCACTATGATCACGGAGGATTCCTCCAGCCCCTGCAATGCCAGGATTGCCTTTTGTAGCACCATAAAAATTAAGCTTGACCCACCCAAAGGGAGGAGGTTGCCATTTGATGTTGGTTCTAGACGAAGGCTGAGTAACAGGCCTTGGGACATCAATGCAAATATCACAAGACTTTAAGATGCCCTTCTCAAAGGATGAACAAGGATAAGGATCAAAAGGAGTAGCAAGGGCATTTTCCTTAGCATGAAGGATGATTTTGCTGACAATAATGTTGGCATCCAAAGCCTTCAAGTCAAATATTCTTTTATTGCATTCTAACCATATCTGCCAGAGGAAATGATGCAAACAGAACTTCCAAAGTCCTCTGAGTATGGGATTTTTGAAAGGAATTGGCCACTATTGGAATAGATCAACAATTGAAGGAGGACAGGCCCAGGCAATCTTGAAAGTATGGAAAAGTTTGTTAAGCACCATTCTTGAATAGGAACAAAATAAGAAGAGATGAGGAGTGCATTCCCAATCAGAATGACAAAGATGGCATCTATTAGGCAAAAGAATACCTCTTTTTATAAGATTTTCAGTGGTAAGGATGCGATCTTGAATACATAACCAGGAAAAGGAAGCAATCTTCGAAATCAAATACTTAGTCCAGACAAGCTTGAAAGGGATGGGAGTATCAATACTGTCAAGAGAGAGCAAGTAAGCTGATTTGACCATGAAATCTCTAGAATCAGTAGGTTCCCAAATAGGACAATCAGTCTGGTCATGTAAAGGAATTTTGATAGTAGAAAGAAGATTGTACAAATAGGCTAATTCATTTTCAAAATCAGGAATGTTAATCCTTCTCCATTGTTTATGACCATTTGTAGAAGAGATGAAATCTACCGCTAAAGGTCTAGCCAATTGATTTGTATTATTCCTCAACCTTTGAAACATAGGATTTTGATTGAGAGGTTGATCTCCTATCCATTTATCATCCCAGAAAGAAATAGAAGTGCCATTACCAAATTGCCACCTTAGTCCTTTGATCAAAAGGGATCGAGCTTCGCAAATAGCCTTCCAGAAAGCTGAACCGGATGAAGGTGCCTCCCCATGAGGGAAATGTGATCCCTGAAGATATTTCCTTTTTATGATCTTGACCCAAAGAACATTCTCATTAGAAATCAACCGCCAGGATTGCTTAGCAAGAAGGGAAATATTGAGAGGATAAATTCTTCTCAGACCTAATCCTCCACATTCTTTAGGTTTGCACACTTTATCCCAAGCTACCAAATGAAATCTGTGCTTATTTTCAGATCCTGTCCAGAGGAAATGTTTTTGAATTTTTTCCATTTTGTCATAAATACTTACTGGAGCTTTGAACAAAGAAAGGAAGTAAACAGGAATACTCTGGAGGTAAGCCATGGTGAGAGTAATTTTCCCCGCTTGAGATAAAATATTGCTTCTCCAAGTAGTGAGTTTTTTTGTAACCTCTCAATGACATTGTCCCATAAGTTGTCTTTGACATTCCCAGTGAAGAGAGGTAAACCCAGATAGGTAGAAGGCAAAGAAGCTATGGAACAATTAAGGATGTCAGCAATGATGTTCTATCTTCTTGGAGGAGTATTGAGGAAGTAAATTTTACTCTTTTGAAAATTAATCCTTTGACCTGCAACAAGCTCATAAAGGAAGAGTATCCTCTTGATAATCTTAGCTTCATTGATAGAGGCAATTGTAGACAACAGAGTATCATCAACAAATTGTTGATGTGTGATAGGATCGCATTGGGAAGTTGCCTGAATTCCAGAGAGGAGACCAACATTTTTTGCTTCAATAATTGCTCTTCCCAGAGCCTCAACAACAATTATAAATAAGAGAGGAGATAAAGGATCTCCTTGCCTTAAACCTCGACTACTTTGAAAATATCCTACAGGAGAGCCATTAATGAGGACTGAAAACCAAGCAGAGGAGATGCACCCTTTAATTAGAGCAATCCATTCAGGATGGAAGCCAAACTTGTTGAGAATAGCAAAAAGGAAATCCCAATTTAGTCTATCATAGGCCTTATTCATGTCTAGCTTGAGAAGAAAGGCTACTTTTTTGTTGATTGAAACTGAATGAATTGCTTCATGAACTGAAATAATGTCATCTAGGATGGATCTACCTTTGACAGAACTACCTTGGCTCTGATTAATAATCAAAGGCATGACTTCCCTCATGCGGATGGTGATGGCTTTTGTTAAAATCTTATAAATGACATTACAAAGACTTATTGGCCTGAAATCATTAAAATTACAAGCATTAGGCTTTTTAGGAATTAATGCAATGAAGGTGGAATTGAAGCCTCTTGGAATGATTTTAGAGTGTTGGATTTCTCTTATGGCTTGGCAAACATCCCTGTTGACAAGATCCCAAAATGCTTGATAAAACCTTGGGGAAAAACCATCTGGGCCAGGAGCTTTGTCAGGATCCATGGAGAATAGAGCATCTTTAATTTCCTCATCAGAAAGAGTAGTTGTGAGTCTATTATTAATACTGTCAGATATGAGATGAGGAATGAACTGGAGAAAAAAATATTTTGCCATCTGTGAGTTTGGTCTATGCTCAGCCTGAAGAAGATGCGTGAAATGGGAGATGCCTTCCTTCCTGATTTCTTTGATATCATTGATAATTTCTCCTTCCTGGGTATGGATTTCCTTAATTCTGTTATTGTTGTGGTGTCTCATAGTAGAAGTGTGGAAAAATATGGTATTAGAATCCCCTTTTTTGAGCCATAAGTCATGGGATTTTTGTCTCCAAAAAATTTCTTCACATTGAAGAATATTATGATATCTGGCTAACAGTTCCTTCTCTTCTTTTTTGATTTCAGTAGTGAAATCACCATTCTCCTGATTGTTTTTTTTGATTAGGGAGAGCCTCAACATGACATCCTACTTATTATGGAAAAGGTTACCAAATATGTCTCTGTTCCATACTTTAATATTCTCTTTAATGATCTTGAGTTTCTGAGCCAGAATGTAGGAAGGTTTTCCTTGAATGTCAGTTTGCCACCATTGGTTGATTCTTTCTTTAAAATCAGGATGTTGCATCCACATTGCTTCGAACCTGAAAGGGGTTTTGTAAATTTTTGGATTATTTGTGTCCAAAAGAATGGGACTATGATCAGAACCAATTTTAAGGAGTGATTGAAGAGTGGCATCTCCCCAGTTGTCAAAGGCTTCCTGAGAGAACAACACCCTATCTAATTTAACTTGGATTAGCTGAGATCCAGTCCTTCTATTTGACCAAGTGAACTGATTACCTTTCAAGTTGACATCAATCAAATTCTATCCATTAATGAAGTCCTGGAAATCCTCCATACTTTTAGAAAAGGACCCAACTCCTCCCCTTTTGTCAGAAGGAAACAAAGGGGTGTTGAAGTCACCAATAAGGATCCAAGGTAGATTAGAGAAAGCATTCCTGATAGAAGATAAAGTGTTCCACATATTGGATCTCCCAAAAATGGAATTAGGAGCATAGATATTGGTTAGGACCCAAGAACAGTTGTTGTCTTGATCACAGAAATGAATGCTCAAAATCTCATCATTGGAATGGATGATATTTCCTTTCACAAGAGAAGGATTCCATAAGCAGAGGAGGCCTCCAGAAGCACCCCTAGCATTGCAAGCATAGAAATCACTATTTTTCCAAATAAGATTACAAATATTTTTATCAAGAGGTTCACTAATTTTAGATTCTTGAATCACAAAAATAGTCGGTCTGATTTCTTTCCTTAATGATTTAACTAGCCACTGCTTGGCTATACCATTAAGGCCTCTCACATTCCATGAGAGGATCTTCATTTGGAGGATTTGGAAAGTTTTTTGCCTCCCTTTCCATGTGGTTGGGGAGGTTTGGTGCACTTTGTTTCTTCCTTGGAGATATTGATTCTAGTAGAAAACAAAGTTTTTTGAACCCCATTAGCAATATCTTCATGTGCATCTTGATTCCTTTGATCAGAATGAGAAGGTCTTCCCCTCTTTTTTTCCATTCCACAATCTATAGGAGACCTCTTTTGGCTTCGAAGAATTTTGGGACTAAAGGTGGAAGAGGGAATTCGTTGGATCACAGGACTGACAGGTTCGAAGAAGGAAGAAGGAATAGAAGCATCTTCTATCAAAGGTTGGTCATCTTGTAGAGAGAGGTCCTCAGCCAAAGGTTCAGGGTTCTCAGTCATTGGCTCAGAGGATGGTTCTTGAATGAGATTCTTCGGATCCAAAGGAGGATTGGGATTGGAAAAATCCTCAGAATTTAAATCCGCAAGAATTTGAAATTGAAACGGGTGAGAAAAAATACTGACCTCATTGGAAGCATTTGTCGAAGAAATATTTTTCCCTTTCTCATCAGGGGAATTGATGAAAGGGGTAGAGTTATGTCCTTCTTTGATTCTGTATTCTTTGGTAGGCTTGAAGCTTATTCCTCTGGATGAAAGAAATTTCCTTTTATCCTTCTTTGATGAGACTTGAAAGGCATTCTCCTTAGCCATAGAAATAGGATCATTCTGTCACTCAGAGGAGGCCACATTCTTAGAGAGAGAAGGACAATGAACATGAAGATGGCCCTGAGATCGGCATTCAATGTAGAAAGGAGGTTTATTTTCATACTCAATGGCTTGTTTGAAGACTGATGAACCAAGTTCTAATTCCATGAAGGTAGGAAGAGCAGAATCTAAATTGGCCATAATACAAAGGTGAGCAACATGCATTCTTGATCTGGAAAGAGTCACTTTGTCAATGAGAAGCAGATCTCCAATAGTCGAAGCCATGGATTTGAAAATAGATTCCCACCATAGGTGCCAAGGTAAATTTAGAAATCTGACCCAGATAGGTGCAAAGTTAATGCTTTGCATTTTTGGGTTGAAGTCGAGATTCCATTTCATCAGAAAAACACTCTTGGACCCAAGGAACCAAGGTCCTCCAGACAGAATGTGGCCAGCATCTTCTTGGGTATTGAGGTGGACCCCAAAAAAACCCCTGGAAAGACCAACAATTTGCAAGGTTCCATGAACTTTCCAATGAGAAAAGGCCCATCACCTGATGATGTCAAGATTTGGATTACCTCCAACCACTTTCCCTACCAAGGAAAAGGATTCTTCAACAATGAATTTTTTGGCGATATCAGCAGGAATCTTGACCCTATTCCCAGAAACCTCAAATGGAGGAGGAGAGAAGGAAGAGGAGGAAGGCCCACCCAAGACCTTTGCAAATGAAGGCTTGGGATTAAAAGGAACATTCTCCCCCCTGGAAGCCCTGCCTTGTCAGCAACCACTTGAAACTGATCATTTGAATGCCCAGAGGTTTTAGAATCTTCCTCCCGCCTTGAGGATTGGAGATGAATTTCACAAATCTGGTCCTTAAGAGATTCAGTGGAGCCCACTGCCTGTGAGGAGGAGGAGGAAATGCCAACTAGCGTAGAAGTGGGACCAACATTGGAAACAACCGCATTTCCTTCAACAGATTGAGTAAGCCCGGTTCCAATCCCAAGGGGGCAAATGGAGCCCACCTCATGAGCGGAGGATAGAGAAATATCCGCATCAACAGAGAGAGGGCCATCCTCCCGCCTACCAAAAATTTGAAAAAAAGCCTTCCCGCCTTCAACAGTTTGAAAACCAGAATTACCAGCCATCAATAGATATTTGGGTAGATCAACTTTGTTAGGAAGTTAAATTTTCATTATAATATTTTATTATAATATTAAAAGGGGAGATTTAAATTAATTATAAATTAATTTAAATAATTTCATTATAAATTAATTTATTAATTAATTTAATTAACTTCTAAAGTTATTAAGTTAATTATAGATTAATTATAATTTAATTATAAAATTAATTTATATTAATTTAAATAACCCTAAGGTTGGGTTATAAAGGTTAATTATTAATTCGAATTCGAAATTTGAATAAGGCATCGACGTTTCTAAGACATTGGCCTTCATGTATAAAAGGGGGCAAGAACCTTTGTCAAAAATCCCCATGCAATTATCGATTGAAAACTCCAAAGATTCGTGCGCAAGGAAGAGGAAAGATTTTACATGTTTTGAAAGCTTTCGATGATAGAGGATAAGACAAATAGGAGCAGGGCTCCTTTGTCTCCACACAATACTATGTAGCATAGTTGGCAACAATGGGTGGCGCTAAGACGTTCGATAGGAGAGGAGAACAAGGTTCGAAACCCGACGAGTTGGTTTTGCAAGGAGTACATTTTGTTTTGTGCCACGTTAATCAGAAAGGGAGAAGAGGAAGGCTTGAGCCTTACCCTTTGTGTGGAGGCTCTTAGCCCATGTGATGGGCTAGCGCCTCGATAAGGCACTCATTTAGGAATGGTCTCATGTTCAAAACCTGCCAAGACCTTTTATTTGAGATAAAAGGTATGCATTAATATTTGCCAAGGTTGCATGAAGTATTTCAGATTTGCTAAGGTTGAATGGAAATTAAATATTTTGAAGGGTTATAAAGTTTCATTTTTTAAATTTTGATTATTGAGTATTTGAGGGAGATAAAAGGGTAGGCAATATTATTTTTGAGGGTTTGATTTTTGGAGGTTGTTAATTAAAGATTGGAGATTATAAGGAGTAATTGAGTAATTAATTTTTATGTATGATTTGATGATTGCTAATTTCAAAGGAGTAATAAGGTGTATTTGAGTTTGATTATTTTTGTAATTGAGAAATATTTTTGAGAGAGTGTTAGTGTGATATTTTGTCATCTAACCATTGAAATTGGCAAAGAAGAAAATTGTGTTTAAGACAGGTTTTGAGGTCATCTTCTTCATCAAACAAAAGGTATGGGCACATCTTCCTAGAGAGTGATTGTTGGATATTGTGAATGCTAAGTTGGAGTGAAAAGGGTTGTTTGATAAGCATTGTTGAGTTTGGTTTTTCTGGAATGAAAGTTGATTCTAGAAACCTTGTTTGATAAGCATTGTTGGAAATATTGAGTAAAGCTTTCATATGCTTGAACTAGGGTTTGTGCAAAGAACATGAGTATCATTGTTATGTGAAGTTGTGAAAGAACATGAGTATCATTGTTATGTGAAGTTGTGAACTATCTTGAACTAGGGTTTGTGAAAGAACATGAGTATCATTGTTATGTGAGATTGTTTGATAAGCATTGTTGGAAATAATTGAGTGAGTGTTCATATGCTTGGACTAGGGTTTGTGAGCAAGGATTATTTCATTGAGTGATTGATTGAGTAGAGTTGATTGAGCCTAGTCAAGTGGAAGTGTTGAAGTGATAGTTCAAGTTATATGAAACAAATTGTTCTATATTCTAAATTGATTTGAGAAAGAGGTTGAGTGTTTGTGAGTGTGAAACATATTGAGTCTCTAACAATTCTCTATATGTTTATGTGGTAAAAAGAGAGTTGAAAGTGATTGAGCATTGTTGTGAGTGTGAAGCATATTGAGTCTCTAAAAATTCTCTATATGTTTCTATGAGATTGGACAAGTTCTAGTGAGGACTTGTTGAGCAGATTTGAGGTAAGTCTTAGAGAAGACTTGTGGATAGATTGGTGTGAGATTTTGTGGAAGCTTACAATATAGATTTGAGGACAAATATTTTTGAGCAGATTGGACAAGTTCTAGAGAGGACTTGTGGACAGATTAGTGTGAGCTTTTATGGAAGCTTACAAGGTATATTTGAGATAAGTCTTTGAGAAGACTTGAGAGTAGAGTTGATTGATTGATTTGTTCAAACCTTGAGTTAAGGTTTGGGGTAGATCTAGTAGAGTTTATTTATGATTAAGTCAAGCTTTGTGTTAAGGCTTGAGGATAGATATTGAGGATAGATTTGTGCTAGATCGAAGGACTATGTTTAGTGCAGATTTGAGGATAGATTTTGGTAAGATTTGAGGACAGGTTTGTGCTAGACCAAAGATAGAGATTGAGTAGATTTGTGCTAGATCGAAGGACTATGTTTAGTGTAGATTTGAGATAGAGCTGAGAGCAAGCTTTGGAGGTGATAGAGTATAGAGGATGATAGTCTCTAGTGGATAGAGATCCATTAGCTAGGGTAGTGAGGATAGGTCTTCTGAGTGAGGACAGGAGTCTTCAGTGGATAGAGATCCATAAGCCAATGTAGTGGAGGTAGTAGTTCTTCTAGAAGATCACCAGCTAGAGCAGAGGAGATGGAGGTCTCCTATGGATAGAGATCCATGAACTTGATTAGGGGATTGGTGTCTCCTTTGGACAGAGGTCCATAAATATTGTAATAGGGAAAGGTTTCCCAAGATATTTATTGAGAAAATTTTAGTGAAATATTTTCTCCATGGAGTAGCCCACATTGGGTGAACCATGTTAAATTGGTGTCTCTATTGTGTGTGATGATTTGTGCATTACTTTAGTTATTGCTATTGATATTGCCATTGATTATATTGGATAATACTATTTGGGAAAGAAAAGTAAAAAGTGGTCTTATACTATTCACCCCCCTCTCAATATAAGCTTGTGTTCTTCAATTGGTATCAGAGTTGGTTCCTTCAAAAAATGTTTAACAACTTGAAGGAAGATCTTACAAGAACACAAATGGCAAAGAAAGGCAAAAGTAGAACCATGAGACACAAGAAGAAAAGAACACACATGGTCATGAAAGAAAAGGAAGATGAATTTAATGTTGTTGTTTTGGGAGGAAAAATGGAAATAGATTCAAGAGATGAATCAAGTAGTGGAGAAAAGGCCAGATTGATAAATTTTTGTACAAGATGTAGGAAGATAGGTCACCATGCAACTTATTGTCCACAAGAAGGTGAAGAATGTTTTGTTTGTGGTCAACTCGGTCATGATGCAAGTTATTGCAATGGGTTTAGTAGCGGTGAAGATGAAGATGATACTTTCAGAATTGAAGTCCTAGAGGATGGTTCAGAAAAAGATAACAGGGACAATCAAAATAGGTATGAAGAAGAAACTCTACTTTGGACAATAGAAGAAATTGAAGACCAAAGAAAAGAGAAAAATTTAGAAAAAGAAAAGGAGGAAGCCACACTTAAGGAACTTGTTGAGTTGAAAAGGGAGAACTTAGAATTAAAGGCTCAAATACAAGAGGATGAGAAATGTAAGACAAAGCTTCTACAAGATCTCTCTGACTTGAAAGATAAGGTTGAAAAGGCAAGGAGAGTTGAAAAAGGTATGGTTGAACAATCAAAGGTAAAAGAGCTAGAATGTGAAAGACTTATTGTTGATCTTGAAGAATTAAAAAGGGAGAACTCAGGATTAAGGGTTCAAGCTCAAGAAGATGAGAAAGCAAAAGCAAAGTTTCTACAAGAGCTCACTAACTTCAAAATTAAGGTTGAAGAAGCAAGGAAAATTGAAGAAGGTATGGCTAAAAAATTAAAGATAAAAGATCTAGAGTGTGAAAGATTAGAACATGAGATAGTTTCACTAAGGATGGAAGTGAAAGACTCTAAGGACAAGCTACACAAGTTTGAGAAAAATTCAAAATCTTTGGACAGGATTATCAATGCACAAAGATCATCAATCACCAAAATAGGACTTAGTTTTGAAGAAGAACAAGGGAAACAAGAAGCAGAAAAAGGAGAGTCAAGCTCAAGCACCAAAGAAGAAGAAGCTTCAAAAGAAGAGAGTGAAAGAGAGAGTGAGACTTCTAAGGATAAGTTGGATAATAGAAAGTTCAACAAGGAAAGGAACAATGCACAAATAAGGAACAGATGGAACAGGAAACAAGATAGGGTAGAAGAGACTAAGAGACCAATGGGGTCAAGGCAAGGTTTCTTCAATGGATGATGCTTCTCATGTCACAGGTTTGGGCACAAGGCTTCACAATGTAGGACACATGAAAGACAGGAATATGGGAACTTCAGAAATAGGCAGCTTTTTCAAGGGTATTGCTACTCATGTAATCAGTTTGGTCACAAGGCAATGAATTGCAGGGTTCATGATAGGAATAGATATGGCTTCACCAGGAGAAATCCCAAGACATTTGCACCTCCAAGGAATAACAATATTAAGTGTTACAAGTGCAATAATGATGGACATACAACAAAGTGGTGTAGAGCAGAAATTCCAGAGACAAGCAGGAACAGGAATAGTCAGAGGAATCAAAAGGATCAGATGAGAAGGAAAGTGGACAAAGGTAAATATCAGTGCATGTTGGGAGTAGAAATACTCCCACCCCAAAATTAACCACCTCAAGAGGAGGTGGGGGAGGGGCTAAGCTAAGAGTCTCATTCTTAGCCTCGAGCCCCAAAGGTGACCCTTTGCCATTGATGTCAAAGGGGGAGAGATTTGAGTAAGGGGGAGAGATTTGATTTAAGGAGAGAGCATTGAGTCAGGGGGAGCAAAAGAAAAAGTTAAGGAAATGGTAAAAGATAATTGGGTTGCCATCAATGGAAAAGGGGGATATTGTTGGACATTTTGGTCAAAAGTCAGTTTCAATGAGCAATGCAAGAAGAATTAGTTCCGCAATCAGTGCAAAAGGAAATTCCACCTCTAATTGGTCAGATCCGTTCTAGGTGGTCAGATGAGGTTCAAAGAGCAATGAAGAGGCCCAAGAAAAATAATATTATAATATTTTATTATAATATTAAAAGGGGAGATTTAAATTAATTATAAATTAATTTAAATAATTTCATTATAAATTAATTTATTAATTAATTTAATTAACTTCTAAAGTTATTAAGTTAATTATAGATTAATTATAATTTAATTATAAAATTAATTTATATTAATTAAATAACCCTAAGGTTGGGTTATAAAGGTTAATTATTATTCGAATTCAAAATTTGAATTATGCATCGATGTCTCTAAGGCATTGGCATTTGTGTATAAAAGAGGGCAAGAACCTTAGTCTAAAATCCCATCCATTATCGATTGAATAACTCCTAAAGATTATATGCAAGGAAGAGGAAAGTTTTCATATTTTGAAAGTATTGATGGTAGAAGAGAAGACAAATAGGAGCAAAGCTCCTTTATCTATGCACAATGTTATGTAGCACATTGGCAACATCGGGTAGCTCTAAGATGTATGGCAAGTGAGGAGAGCAAGGTTCGAAACCCATCGAGTTGGTTTTGCAAGGAAGGAGTACATTTTATTTTGCATCGCACCGATCGAAAAGGAAGAAGAGGAAGGCTTGAGCCTTCCCCTTTGTGTGGAGGCTCGTAGCCCACGTGGTGGGCTAGCACCTCGATAAGGCGCTCGATTGGGAGTGGTCTCACGTTCGAAACCCATCGAGGCCTTTTGCTTGAGATAAAAGGTATGCATTAATATTTGCCAAGGTTGCATGAGGTATTTTGGATTTGCTAAGGTTGGATAAAATTAAATATTTTGGAAAATTTATAAAGTTTATTTTTAAATTTGATTATTGAGTATTTGAGGGAGATAAAAGGGTAGGCAATATTATTTTTTAGGGTTTGATTTTTGGAGGTTGTTAATTAAATATTGGAGATTATAAGGAGTAATTGAGTAATTAATTTTTATGTATGATTTGATGATTGCTAATTTCAAAGGAGTAATAAGGTGTATTTGAGTTTGATTATTTTTGTAATTGAGAAATATTTTTAGAGAGTGTTAGTGTGATATTTTGTCATCTAACCATTGAAATTGGCAAAGAAGAAAATTGTGTTTAAGATAGGTTTTGAGGTCACTTCTTCATAAAACAAAAGGTATGGGCACATCTTCCTAGAGAGTGATTGTTGGATGTTGTGAATGCTAAGTTGGAGTGAAAAGGGTTGTTTGATAAGCATTGTTGAGTTTGGTTTTTTTGGAATGAAAGTTGATTCTAGAAACCTTGTTTGATAAGCATTGTTGGAAATATTGAGTAAGCTTTCATATGCTTGAACTAGGGTTTGTGCAAAGAACATGAGTATCATTTTATGGGTTTGTGAATGAGTATCATTGTTATGTGAAGTTGTGAACTATCTTGAACTAGGGTTTGTGAAAGAACATGAGTATCATTGTTATGTGAGATTGTTTGATAAGCATTGTTGGAAATAATTGAGTGAGTGTTCATATGCTTGGACTAGGGTTTGTGAGCAAGGATTGTTTCATTGAGTGATTGATTGAGTGGAGTTGATTGAGCCTAGTCAAGTGGAAGTGTTGAAGTGATAGTTCAAGTTATGTGAAACAAATTGTTCTATATTCTAAATTGATTTGAGAAAGAGGTTGAGTGTTTGTGAGTGTGAAACATATTGAGTCTCTAACAATTCTCTATATGTTTTTGTGATAAAAGAGAGAGTGAAAGTGATTGAGCATTATTGTGAGTGTGAAGCATATTGAGTCTCTAACAATTATCTATATGTTTATATGATATTGGACAAGTTCTAGTGAGGACTTGTTGAGCAGATTTGAGGTAAGTCTTGGAGAAGACTTGTGGACAGATTGGTGTGAGATTTTGTGAAAGCTTACAATACAAATTTGAGGATAGATATTGTTGAGCAGATTGGACAAGTTCTAGAGAGGACTTGTGGATAGATTAGTGTGAGATTTTGTGGAAGCTTACAAGGTAGATTTGAGATAAGTCTTTGAGAAGACTTGAGAGCAGAGTTGATTGATTGATTTGTTCAAACCTTGAGTTAAGGTTTGGGGTAGATCTGAGGACAGATATTGAGGATAGATTTGTGCTAGACCGAAGGACTATGTTTAGTGTAAATTTGAGGATAGATTTTGGTGCATATTTGAGGACAGGTTTGTGTCAGACCAGAGATAGATATTGAGCAGATTTGTGCTAGATCGAAGGATTATGTTTAGTGCAGATTTGAGATAGAGTTGAGAGCAAGATTTGGAGGTGATAGAGTATAGAGGATGATAATCTCTAGTGGATAGAGATCCATTAGCCAGGGTAGTGAGGATAGGTCTTCTGAGTGAGGATAGGAGTCTTCAGTGGATAGAGATCCATAAGCCAGTGTAGTGGAGGCAATAGTTCTTCTAGAAGATCACCAACCAGAGTAGAGGAGATTGGTGTCTCCTATGGATAGAGATCCATGAACTTGATTAGGGGATTGGTGTCTCCTTTGGATAGAGGTCCATAAACATTGTAATAGGGAAAGGATTCCCAAGATATTTGTTGAGAAAATTTTAGTGAAATATTTTCTCCGTGGAGTAGCCCACATTGGGTGAACCACGTTAAATTGGTGTCTCTATTGTGTGTGATGATTTGTGCATTGCTTTGGTTACTGCTATTGATATTGCCATTGATTATATTGGATAATACTATTTGGGAAAGAAAAGTAAAAAGTGGTCTTATACTGTTCACCCCCCTCTCAGTATAAGCTTGTGTTCTTCATTATTCTAGATTGTCAAGTGTTTGTTATAAGTTATAAAGACTAGATCAATCGTTAAAGCTCTATATTTATGTTTATATTCAAAATCATTACTAGCATTTATGCTATTGAAAATAGTATTAAAGACTTTATTAAAATAGCGTGATCCTCAAGCCATACTTTTACCCTTTTATCAATAAAAACTTATCTAAATAACACTTTTTTTTAAATAAAGGGATAAAAATTTATTGATAAAAAGTTTGTATTACATAGTACAACTGAGCTTCCAACCAGGACTCAAATAAATAGCCAAACAGGCTAAAACCACTAGACTAGAATGACACCCAAAAAATACAACAAGAACAAACCACATTAAGTTTGTACATCCTTGTGGATCAACTCCCACAGGCGTTGAGAGTCCCCAGATGGGAGACTCTCCCAATTATCGATACTCCAAGGATCCAAGTAGCTCAGAAGCCCTTTTGGCCAGGTAATCAGCAACCACATTCCATTCCCTTGGAATGTGCACAAAGGATATAAATTTGAACTCTTCACTCATTCTAAGAATCTGAATGGCTACAAAGGCCAACTACCAATTAACTTCCTCCACCCTTTTACTATTTAAAATATTAACCACAATTTGAGAGTTAGACTCACAAATAATCCTATGTCAGCCAAGATAAAACCCCCTCCGCAAGGCCTCAAGAATTGTAAGAGCTTCCATAAAATTTTTAGAGTGAACACATTTACAAATGGAAAAGAAAAAACTAACACCACCAGTAGAATCTCTCCCAACACCGCCAATGCCAGCATGTCAAGGATTACCCTTAGATGATCCATCAGTATTAATTTTTAAAACTCCTCTAGGGGGTGGTCTCCACCTACCATCTCTCCTAACATTCTTGCTGAGCTGAGGAACCCTACTAGGGCTAGAAGAGTTCACACCATCCCCAAAGAGACCAAGGGTTTGTTGTACCTTCTCCTCCCTAGAATCCAAAAGAGGGTCCACATCACATTTGCTATGGATGGTTTCCTGAACCATATACAAGATCCTTTGCCAGATCTGTTGAACAACCAAATAACTGCCCTAAAATATGTGTCAATTTTGTTCAAGCCAAATTTTCTAGATGATGCAAGAAGGGCCCAAATTCCAAGCCACCCGAAGGAAGGGGGCCTTGGTCGAAGGTCTGCCCAAACTACTCCAAAACTCCACCAAGGACAATACATGAAAACATGGATGGTTCTAGGTGCTCCACCAACGGTGCCAAATGTCTCTAGCAAAGGAGCATTGGATAAATTTGTGAGAAGAGTCATCCTCATTATTAGTGCAAAGGACACAAAAAGAGGGACCTTGAAATCCCCTCTTTCTCACATTATCCCAAGTGAGGCATTTATTATGAGCTACCAACCAAAGAAAGAAGTTACATTTTGGCTAGGAAAATTTGTTCCACACCTTTTTCCACCAAGTGACAAGAAGACTCCCATACTTTTGCTTATCAAGAACCTGATAACCATAGGCTATCGAGTAGGTTCCCTTAGGATCAGGGTTCCAAGCCAGAATATCTTTACCCCTCAATGAAGAACAAGATCTCCTCATAATAATAAGAGCAAGCACCTCTTTGTCCTTGGCCAGTCCCCCCTAGGGCCATTCTTGTAGATCTTTCCACCTGTACATCTCCATATTTCCAAAATAATGGATTTTTTTAAAGTCCACACGAGACCAACCTACTTCCAAGAAAAAAATGCTTAGGGAATGTAACCTAGGATATTGATTCAAGATAGGAGGGTGGCCATCCCAAGAATCCTCCCAAAAAAGAGCATTTAATACTTTATTGCAAATCCAAAACAAACCCTACTTGATTAAATTAGCTCCTCTTTTTAGAGTGTCCCAGATAACTGAACCTTTCCCAACCAAGCTGACTCTAGGGATATCAGACTCATAAATACCTCTTAAGTATTTACAAGATAATATTTTAACCCAAATATGATCTTGAGAGGTACACCATCTCCAATAAAGTTTTGCAGCCAAGGCCTGCCCAAAATGAGCTATCTGTCACAACCCAAGGCCTCCCTCTTACATCGGCATACATATATAATCCCACCTAACCAAACTCCATTTAGATTGATCAAGTTTTCCATACCATAAAAACTATCTTGAAAAAGCATCCATGTCCTTGATGAAGTGAGAGGGAGCTATTTATACAAAACATCTATAAATGGGTAAAGCTTGAACAAAAAAATTTAAAAGCAACACTCTACCTGCAGTGGATAGCCATCTAAAAGTCCAGTGATTCACCTTCCTTATAAAATTATCAAGCATAGACTGCCAAGAAGATCTAGGTAAAGGATGATAAGAAATTGGAATACCAAGATAAATGAAGGGGGGAGTACCAACCTAGAATCTTAGAATGTGAGAAATCCTGGCTTGAATAAGAGGAGGGGTGTTGAAGAAGAAAATAGAAGACTTGTCCTCATTAATCAACTATCCAGAAGTACCAAGATATATGTCAAGAGACTGTCTAATATTACCAACTTCCCTGATAGTGGAAACTCCCAAAAAAGTAGTATCATCAACAAATTGAAGGTGGGAAAGAGGTGGTAAACTACTATCCCACTTCCACCCCTGAATGAGACCCTGCATGACTTGAGACTTGAGAAATATTCCCAACCCTTTTGCCATAATGATAAACAAATAAGGAGATAAAGGATATCCTTGCCTCAATATCCTTGAGGCCTCAAATAGCTTTGATGGCTCATTATTAACAAGAACAGAGAATGAGAAAGAAGAAACATAGCTCATCACCCATCTAATCCATTCCTCCTCAAATCCAAAAGTAGCAAGAAATTTCTGAAGAAAGGACCATCTAAACCGATCATAGGCTTTGGCCATGTCCAACTTAATGAACATAGTTTTCTCCTTAGAAGTTTCCATTGAGTGAATAGCTTCTGTAGCAATAACAACCCCATCCAAGATTTTTTGGCCAAAAAAAAACCCTCCTTGCTCCTCAGAGATGATTTTGCTCAACCATATCTTCAACCTCTCAGCAATAATTTTTGTGATGATCTTATACACAACATTGCAGAGAGCAATAGGCCTGAACATATCCAAGGAATTTTCTCCCTCTTTTTTGGGTATAAGCACCACAAAGGTATCATTTAGGGCCCTTAGCATATATTTGTTATTTTGGGACTCATGGACCACCTCCAAAAGATCAAATTTGATTAAATTCCAAAAATCCTGATAAAACTCAATCGAGAATCCATCTAGGCCTAGGGATTTTCCTTTTTCATCTTGAATACAACATTTTCCAACTCCTCAAGGGAAATTGGACCCATCAAGTGCTCATTCATCTCTCTAGAAACAATTGTTGGAATACAATTTAGAATAAGATTTTCATTCTCATCATATGATAGGGAGTCCTCCTTGAAGAGAGAGGAAAAATACCTCTTAGTATCTTTTGAAATATACCTAAAAGAAGAGAGTAGGGCACCCTAATAATTCACAAGAGAGGTAATCAGGTTACCATTACGGTGAGCCTTAAGTGAGTTATAAAATAAGGTTGTGTTCCTATCCCCTTATTGAAGCCAATCTACTCGAGCTTTTTGTTTCCAAAAAATTTCTTCCCTCAATTCCCATTCAGCAAGGTCTTTCACAACCTCAGATTCCTCAACAAGAATCTCCTTCTTGAATCCCTGATCTCTAATATTCCTTGAAGCTTCTTCCATCCTCCTAAGAGCTACCAACTTAGCCAAGGAAAGGTTCCCAAAATTTAGTCTATTCTTTCTCTTTAATTTATGTTTTACAAATTGTAGTCACTTCATAAAGGAATACATAGTGGTGCCATGAGGAGGATTGCCAGTGGTCCACTAGCCTCGCATGAAATCATGAAGCTTAGGATAACAAAGCCACATAAGTTGAAAATTAAAGGAGGGATTCATTTTTAGCCCTAACTCCAAAGCAAAGAGTTTGATAGGCCAATTATCATATCCCCTACCCTCCAGAATCATAGAACTAGCACTTCTATTATTACCCATTCAATAACTGGATCAAAAACCTATCAAGTCTCTTTAATATGGAAGCTTCCCCACACCTTATATTGTGCCAAGTAAAGATCCCATTATTTGGCTTGATGTCAACCAAGTTTAGGGCCTAGATATGAGCACTGAAGATAGAAGAAAAAGGCTTGAGATGGTCCACCCCACCATGTTTCTCCTCTAGACAAGTGATAGAGTTGAAGTCTCCAACCAAAATCCATGGGTATAGGGGAACCAAACTTCTCACAAAGCAAATGTGCTCCCACAAATTCACTTTACCATTGTACTCAATAGGAGCATACACATTTGTAAGTAGGATGGTTTCACCATATTCATTATCATGCTCGACCATCTAAATAGACCATATACTGGAAATCCAAGTAAGAGGGGATATCTTAATCGGATCCCATAAACAAGCAATGCCACCAGCATATCCACATGCACCAATACACTGGCATTGCCCCCTTCTCCACAACTTGGTATTAATATTGAACATACTATCAATAGCCAATTTAGTCTCCTGAATAAACATCACATCCGAAGAATGCACACGAACCAAATCACGAACAACTTTTTTTCTGGGGATGTTGTTCAACCCCCTTACATTCCATGAGAGGATAATCATTTTTGGGGGTTATAAAAATGGGATTCCAATGTTCTCACCAAGCCTGACTCCACCAAAGTATCCCCCATTAACTTAATTTTATCCTGGTCCTTCTTCCGACCCACCTTCATATTCTTATCCGAAAAACTTTTTTTAATTATTTTCGTTGCAATCCCAACACCATAGGAGTTTTGCAGTCCAAGGATGACTGCATCAGTGCCTGAGTAGGAGAGGGCATAACTAAATCTGTACCACTTTCCAAAATAGTTTTCCTTATAGGGCTAGACCCAACCATGTCCCCTATACTCAGATCCAAAGCCCTTTGTTGTTCATTTAGACCCCCTAGATCTGATTCCTTAAGTTCCCCCTCAAGAAGAGACATCTGATTCGACCTTGTTATATTTACATCAGGTAGCAACATTTTAGGTATCTCCATGCATTGATCAAGATCATCTAATATTTCAAAATGATTGAGTAGAGCATCTGGCTGGCTATCCTTAAGGTCTTTGTTTGCCCTTCGTCCTTTGTTTTGGGCTTTTACCGGAACAAAACCTTCCTTATCCCGTTCCCCTTCCTTTATCGGGGCTTTTCCTTTATCCAAACTTTGTCCAAACCGAGAGGGCCTAGGATTTGAATCCATAGGTGGGACAAACTTAGGGCATTTTCTTTGCAGGTGGTCATATTCATGGTAAATCCGACAACAAAATGGAAGAGCTTCATAGTCAATTTTTTGAACCCATGTAGTTGATCCAAATTATATTTCAATAGAATCTAGAATAGGATTATTTAAGTCAATTTCAACACAAATATGAGCAACAGAGATTACATTTTTATCCATTTTTTGTTGTGATGGTCCAACTGACTTCCCAAGCAGAAGGGCAATCTTATGCAAGATATCAGTTCTCCAGAATTCCAATGGGAGCCATGGAAGCCGCACCCATACTGGAACCCACGATGATCGCTCCTTTGATGGGTTGAAACCCACATGCCAGGGTTTAAGAAAGAGTCCCAATTGGTTATAGAAATAAGGACCCCCTTAAAATGCTTTGTTATGATCTACAATACAAGAGAAAACCACCATAAAATAGTTGTTCATACTCAACATCACCTCCACATTGCCTTCAGGATTCCAAGTCTTCCTGACCCAAGCCTCCACAAATGGAAGAGAAATTTAGATGCCCAAAAATTTGCCAATAATGGCATATTTGGTTAGATACTCCACATATTCCACCACCGAGTCTGGTTGAACCACTAGAACTGGCCTGGCTTCACATCGTTCCAAACATCTATTGTTCTTTAACAAGAGGTTCCCAACATGCACTAGAAAATCCTGTTCCTTCCAGTAATTTTTAGATGAAAAAACATCACGAGCATACAATCTCTGTGCTGGACCCGATGCCATCACGACATTCCTCTAATTTTTTAGACCTCCTCCGAAAGCTGCTGCCATCCCCACAGAGCAGTTTTTCTTCATCAAACCCTAGCAGAGTCGGAAGGGGTTTTATTACTTAATATGGTGGCTTGCCATTATCATATCTAACTAAACTTAAAAAAATTATCTAAATAGCACTTTAAGTATATAGGGATAAATCTATTTGTTTTCTATATTGCATTACCATTTATTCATTTTTTTGTCTTCTATATTTTCAACTTAAATGAACAAGTGATTTGATCGAGGCAAACCGTAAATCCATCAATAACATTTTTCCTTTACTCTGATAATTGTGTATAGTTTATAAGTCTAAAGCATATAAAAATCATACATCCAAAACTAGACAAACCACACCTTACCCCTTTTTTGCATTCATTTTTTGTTTGAAGAAGTATTTAGAAACATTTAACCTAGAATTGAAAGTACATTTCAATATAGAAATATTTATTTTGAATCATATACTAGTATTAAGATATAATTAAGATATACATATTAAAGAACAAACACCACTAAGATCATTTTCATTATATTTTCTTCTTTGCATATTGCATCCATCATGTCTTTGTAAAATAATAAAGTTTCAAATTTATAAGTAGTATTTTTCTTGTTTTATAGCATAAATCAGATTTGAATCATAGTTTTCTTTTTGTTTCTTTGCATTTAGTTAGGATCTTGTTCCCTTCAAATCTATGAAAAGAAATAAAAGTTATTATTTTTGCATTTCAATCATTTAAAAGGAAAATTTAAGCACTCTTATTTCTTGCATTGCAAAGGAAAATAAAAAGTGTTGTTCCATTTTTCATATTTCCTCTAAAATCAAAAATCAAAAGACAATTCCTTTTGCATAATAGCTTTATTTTGGCATTATTATGTTGCATTACAAAATCTAAAAAATAAAAATTGTTTTATTTTGTATAGAGCCATTATTTATATTTGGCAGTAAAATCTAGATTATAGTCTTCATACTCTCCCTTTGTCACTTTTAGTTCTAAAATAAAAAGAAACCGATTATTTATTTTGCATCTTGTTTTTTTTGTGCTTTTAAAAGATAAAAGTAAAATAATATCTCTTTCTTCTTTATGATATTTACTTTCTTATAAGTTTTCTTGTTCTATTTTATTCTTATATAATTATTCTTATTTGATAAGTATTAAAATCATAAGGTATCACCTACAAAAGCCCTAATGTTTCTCATTGCTTAAACTTAGGTTAAACCTTCAAACCTAATCTCTCAAGTCCATTTTCTTTGAGGTATGGCCTACATATTTAGCAATAATTGTTCCCATCCCATTCTTAACTAATGTCATGCAACTAGACCTAATATTTTTGCATAGATATTTTATTTTTTATTGTTTTTTCTTTAGATATACTATTATTAATAGAATATTTTTGCACGGTGACTCTAATTTTAACTAATCATTCCATTTTTGTGTAAATTTATAGATTTTATAAGCATTGTTTCTTAGATCTAAAAATGTTATCAATATTTTTATAAATTATAATAGTTTTCCTAATATATATTATTGAATTTGCATGATATATGATGTAGACAAGATAATGGAATCCTCCTATGGACAACATTCTCAAGCAACACAAGTTTCCTATCTATCCATGACCTTAAGATATACGGTAATAACACATGTAATCTACAAGGTTTAAGACAACAAGATAAATTTAAAGTCTTTTATGACTCCTTGTATGACATCATTCATTTGTATGACAATATCATTGTATAGCCATCTGTAGTCCTTATATGATAATAATTCTTTAGTTCTTGTATAACACTCATTTATACAATCACATTCATTTTACATCTATATCCATGGTACAGTTGATCTGCTTGTACACAGGCCCAAATTATATAGTTGATTAGTCATATGGTGCATGAATTTAATGGAAATATTTCATTGGTGGTACGACATATTCCTATGATGGATCAATTCCTCCCATGATGGCAAAGTCCCAATACAATAACTCTTCAATGACACTCTCCTCATATGATGGAGTTTTTTTAAGACAACATGGACAAAGATGGTTAGGTCTTAAAGATTTGGATTCCTTGGGATGACACTTCCTAAGATGATTTCTAAATCTTCAATATTGCATGATATCAAAGCTTTCACCCAAGGAATTTACATTAAATATTTCCATTTGTTGTTTCTTACTCAACGTCCAAGATCAATCATCATGTTTCAGGATATGCCTCTATCTTCTCCTATGAATCTACAAACCTCACACATAAGGCATCCAAATCATAATTATATGAATCTAAATGTTTATCATTAACTTTGAACTTAAGGTGTGTGGAAATTTAGAATGTAAATTATTTTATTAAAATATTGTTACAGACATGACATAAAAAGGTTATTCAAGATAATGCATGCATATAACTATGTTTTTCTCTTACTTTTTTAGAGCTTAGAATGAGGTCTTCTATTTTATTTCCATTATTTAATGTCTTATCTAGATTCATTGTCCTTTTATTTTTCTTTGTTTCTTTTCCCTATTATTTCCACTTCCTCTTCTACACAATCTGGGCAATTACTTATCAATTTCTTTTCCCCTTCACCTTCTCTCCTATGTGTTTCTCTTTCTCTTATTGATTCCCGTTTTCTCTCTCTTTCTCCTCTTCCTCTTCTCTTATTTGTATTCTATCTCATATTACTATAAATAAAGTGAGTGATGGTTACCCTTACCATAACCATCTAGATGCTCCACATCATACTCATTGGATAAGAAAAAATGCTCCATGAGCACCAACTCATGATCATGAATTATTCTTCCAAGCTGTTACAATTTTAGTTTGGTTGTCTTCACAAGGTCAACTTTATTGTATTTTCCTTACCTTCCTCTAATAACTAAACCTCCTCTTGTAGAATTCACTCAAAATTCATTTCACTTTGTCTCATTCCATCACTTCCATCCAGCCACAATCAACATGTATTTTATTGGCTAATTCTTGTTCATGCTAGCATCTTATTTTGGTGTGATTATGTTCTCCATAACTCACATAAGTATATATGTTTCAAAATCTAGTTACAACATGTCCAAATATTCCACACTAACTACAACAACCCATACTATGACCTTCATAGCATGAACTAATCTCTCTTCTCATAAATCTAGTCTTATTACTTTTGGTTTGACTTGTATATCCAAGGATCTCATTTCTTGGTCTTATTTTTGGCATTATGGACATTTGCACACCTTACCCATACCTTCCCATTCCTTTACCATTGTACGCCATTCTTCTCATTAACTTGGATCCATTGCCTTTGGTGTGTCTTTCAAAGCACCAAAACTCTTCATCACCGCTATGTTCAATAATATGGCCTTCATCATAGCCAACAATGAATTGATGAGTTTCATATTCCTTTGTTATCCCTTTACCATTTTTTTCTCTTTGTATTTCTTCTTATCTACAATATGAATCCTTGCACCATCATCTTCATCATCACTACTATTGATGACTTGGGTTATCTACCTTTTCCCTATGCTTATTCTCTTGCTTGTTTCTATATTTTTCTCCTCATTCTCCATTGGTGTCATTGTATAACCTAGATTATTATGGAAGCTCAATATAATATTAAAATCTATATGATGTCCATTGCTCCTCATGGGTGGCAACCCATATTTTAAAATAATCTCTACATATTATTCCAATAAATCCTTCACTTCATGTGGGATTTCACCCATCTTGTCCATTATCCCTTATTTTATGGGTTTAGTGATGAAAGCAAAATGAGATTCCTTATTCTTAATTCCCTTGAAGGATTGTTTTTCCATACCTAGGTATTCTATAGGACTTTTATCCACATTTTCTCTTTTGTCCTTCAATGGACTTAATGTGTACTTCTTGTCATCCTTCTCAATAGTGTAGGTATTCACCCTACCATCATGCACTACTTTTCTATCAAATTACCATGGCCTTCCCAATAAAATATGACATGCATCCATCAACATGATGTCATATAAAATCATGTCTTTGTAAGAGCCAATAAGAAAATTTGCATACATGTTTCACTCTCCAAAATGTGATGTCCCTTTTGCAACCATGATATATTATATGGATTTGGGTGTTCAATCCTTTTCAACCTATACTTTTCTACCATCTATGTAGACATTAAATTATCTAGGATCCTATTGTCCATAATCATATTGCAACATTTTCCCTCTGACTTACAAATTTTCCTAAACAAGATCCTTATTTTTTTAGGTTTATGCACCTCCTTTGCTGGTTTCAAAAATACCCTTTTTATCATAAGAGATTCTCCTTGTTTTGGTTTCTCCATGTGCTTTAGTGAAGCTACACTTTCATTGTCTATTTACTTTATGGTTATGGGCTTCCTTTCCATGCCTGCTAGTTTATTGCACTTGAGAGCTCTCATGTGCTATATGTCCCTCTTCTAAGCATCTATAACACTTTCCTTAAAAACCACATCATCTACCTCTACCAAATACACTACGTCCTCTTGACGATTCATCCTTTTCTTAAGTACTTTTGTAGAAATTACTTTGAGAAGTACTAAATTATCCTTCTTGCATATGCTATCCTCTACCACTATTTGATTGTTCTCTTCCTCTATAAATTTTTTTTCTTCCTCTATAATTACTTTTTTGCTTGTGAATCAAATTTTCTTCTACCTTGAGTGCATATTAATATACCTCTTTGACTATTCTAATTCAAAGAAAACCAATTTCATCTTGTATGGATAGCCTTAGCCCATTTATGTATCTCACAACTTTCTCCTCATCATATTCAATATGGTTGGATCTTATGGTTAGTTTATAGAATTCTTTTATATATTATTTTACCCCTAACTCCTTTTGCTTTAGGTTATAGAGTCTCCTAAACAATCCAACATGATAATCTTCAGGTAAAAACTTAGACTTCAATTTGGACACAAGTTTTTCCCAAGTTTAATTTTTATCTTTCCCCTTTTATTGTCTCTTGGTTTAGACATGATCCTACAAAATTGAAGCATGTCCCTCCATCTACATACATGCAAATTTGACCCTCTTTGGATCCTCCATAGATTCATAATAAAAAATCTCTGCATGTCCATTATTCAATATTTTAACTCATTTGGTTTTAGGCTTCCATTAAAATTAGAGTATCTATCTTTGGATAAAATCCCATGTTTGAGATTGCCTAAATCAACTACTACTCCAATTTTTCTCCTTGCTCTTCATCTCAATATTTTACGTGATCAGTTTCTTCCTCTTCACTATAATTAATATGCTCAAGATAAATACCTCTCCTCTAGGATGTCTCAAACACATCTAACCTGGAATTAATTTCTCTTAGAATTTTGGATATATCCATGGGTTGACATCCTAGACGATTCAATATTCCTCTTCCTTGTTGTGCCATCTTCCTCCAGTACATATTGCAATTGGATATGATACCAAATGATGCATATAGGATAAGGGAATCCTCCTATGGATGGTATTATCAAACAACACAAGTTTCATATTTATCCATGATCTTAAGACATATGATAATCAGTAATCCATAAGGTTCAAGATAATACGATAAATTTAAAGTATTTTATGACTCCTTGTATGATGTCGTTCAATTGTATGGTAGTATCATTGTATAATGACAATCCTTTAGTCATTATATAATGCTCCTTTGTATGATCACATTCATTTTATGGCAATATTCATGGTATTATTGATCTGCTTGTATGACAGATCTAAATCATACATTTGATAATATTTTATCAATGGTACAACATATTCCTATGATAGATCAACTCCTCCCATGATAACAAAGTCACATATGGTAACTCTTCAATGACACTCTTCTCACACGATGGACTTTTCTTAATATGACATGGATGAATATGGTCAAGTATCAAAGACTTTGATTCCTCGTGATGGTACTTCTTTAGGAAATTTCTAAATCCTCAAGCTTACACAATACCAAATATTCCACCCAATTAATTCACATTAAAGGTTTTCATTTTACTACTATGTATTCAACGTCTAGTCTCAATCATCATGTTTCAAGCTATGACTATCTCTTCTCCCATGAATCTATAGACTAGCACACATAAGGTATCCAATGCACAATTATACCAATCTAAATTTTATCATTCACTCAATAATTTAGGCAAGTGAGAATTTAGAATGTAAATTATTTTATTAAAATATTGTTACAGATAGAATGACATAAAATGATTATGTAGGATATGCATGCATAGAACACTATTTTTCTCCTACTTTTTTGGAGCTTAACATGAGTTATATTTATATTGTAATTCTCTAATGTCTTCTTTAGATTCATTGTCCTTCTTTTATTTTTCTTTACCTCTTTTTCTTGTTTTTTTTTCTTCATCTTCTACATAGTTTGGGTAGTTATTTATCATTTTTTTCATTCACCTTCTCTCCTACATGTTTCTCTTTCTCCTATTGATTCCTCTTCACTCTCATTTCCTCCTCTTACTCTTCCTCTTCATGGCATGTCATATCATATTCTAGGTAATAAATTAGGTAATGATTACCCTTCCCATAACCATTTGGATGCTTCACATCAATATCTATGTGAAATTTTATAAATTTATATGTTATTTATTAGATCCATCATCAAAGTTTAGATTTATACATGTAGTTTAAATTTTTTTTAGGATCTTTGAAGACCTAAAATTTTATGCCATACTTCTTTATAGATCTATTTTTAAAAATAAATTATGCACATTTTATGGTGATTACACTAAGGGGAGTAATTTAATGATTTTATGAACATTGGATGTAAATCCCAAGAACACATAGAGGTTACTAGTTTTTCTAAATTACCTCAACATAGAAAATTGATTCTAAAGGAAAAAAACCATTACTTAAAAGGAAGAAAAAATACCTAAAATTCATAAGCTTTTACATACTCAAAATCCAAAGAAAGAGAAAAAAAAAAAAATCATCCTATGGTTTTACTAAAAATATGACCAAACTAATCAACCTAGTCATTTTGCACATCCTGTACAAAACAAAATATAGCCTATAATATAAAAATTACAATCAAATGGTCACCAATATATGTAACCTAATAGTCAAAAATTGTTATGAGGTATGAAACAAGCACATGCTATCCAATAACAAGTCGTACAATAGGTTGCATAACAATAGGCACAAGTTGCTCAATAACTAGTTGCACACCAAGTAGCCCAAAATGTGGAAGCTGCACAGAATGAATATGTTAATCAACAACCCCCATTTATCTTGATAGGTAAACCCATATAGATGTGCAAAATATAAAGGTTAACCTATCATATAGTTACAAGTGTGAATGCCACCTTAAAATAATCTCTCAAATTAGACATCAAGATCCATTAAAACACATGTTTATTCATATATTTTGTAAGTATTATTGAAAGCCTTCTTCATTTTAAATGGAAATGATAGAAAAATAGACTTAGAACATCTCAACAAGCTATAAATATTAAATTCTATAAATCACATTCAAGAATAAATGTAATGGTGTGACTACTCATATTTTCACTAAGATACAAGAGTGTGTTATGGGATAGATCAATCACTAATAGGGCTATTATCACTAAGTTACTTATGATGTTATTAGGATGCATACTTAATAATATTCACATTAAATTCTATAATAAAGCATCTAAATAAAAATATTCATGATTTTAATATCAAATTTATATGCACATTACTCTAAATCTATATTGATATTCATCCATATGATGAATATGCAATGATGTACTACATAAAGTATTTGCAATCTATTTAGAAATTATGGCACATTTAATTATAGTAAGTATTCACGGAAGGTGACCATGTAGAAGAGATTTGTAAAAGTAGACCCAATTGATTTAAATTAAAAAGAGAGAACCCGAACCTGACGAATTTTCCTAGAATGTGATTCAACTTCCCATTCACTTACCCATACATCTATGGGCGGCCTACAATGCTCTTCTATGAATTAATCACCACTGGATCATCTCTCATATAGCTTGGCTTAGTCGACCTAGTTCTTTTACTTCGTTCCCACTCCTACTTGTTCTATTGTTTGGCAAGGATCTAGGTTCCCTTGGAACCAGGTGAGGCTTATGATTAATTTGATTGGTAAGCCTCAAGTTTATGCTTGGGATTCCACTCTACTTTTATAGCTATATGTGAAGCTCTATAAGGTGAAGATGTGGGAGAAAAAGGGACTCAGATGCAGCTTGCTTATTCAACTATGGGCTTGGAAGCACATCAGTATTGCTTGTCCAGAGGGTTTACCTTGTAAGTGGGATCACTTGTTACCTTGTGCTCTTTGTTGATGGACCAATGAGGAGGCTTTACCAAGTCACCATATCTATAGTGGATAGGGGTATTGAGATATGTTTATTGCTCTGACTAGTGGTGATATCTTATGGTGACCATGGCAAGGCCTGACTTGGGATGGTGAAATAGTACATCTACAATGGATTAGGTGAGGTAGGTGGTTGGTTGTGTGCCATGGGTGAGAGATGATTTCATTCAATTCTCTCAAGTGATGTGGCAATTTGGTTTGGTGTAGGGAGTCCATGATGCTCCATTTATATATAGGCATCAGGACTATGAGCTTAGTTTCTCTATTACTCCTAATTTTTAGAATATGGATAATTATTGGGATGATGAAGTTGCGGGTGTCCTATATGCATATGATGGTGGGACTACAACTGAGTACGATTATTGGTTTTCTTTGTAGCCTCCATGGGCACCTAGTTAGGTTGTTGATGATGTGGTGAGTGATAATGAGTGGGATACTCACGAGTAAGCTTCTTAGCAGTAAAATCATCATCGAGGTAGTGGTAGTAGGGTGTGAGGTGGGGTAGATGTTCAACCTATAGATATTGAGATCAAGGTTGATGGGGGTGGATATGGGTATGGAGGTGGTGATGAAGGCAATGATGGATATTACGGTGATGGAGGGTAGGATGTACTGTCACACCGCATTGAGGGGGATTGGGGTGTTCTCCAGGCTAAGCATGATAGCTTATGCTAGAATATAGTGGCTCATTATGTAGATATCACAATATTATAGAGTGTTTTGGTGGGTCGGGATGTCAAGATAGCTCAACTATGAAGTGAGGTGGATGGGTTATGAAGTGGACCTAGTGGAGGTGAAGATAGCTCTATGGTTGTGGATCACTATGCTGAGTTAGTAGAGTGAGAGCCACATCATAACTAGGATATGGTTATTTCTTTATTAAATATTAGGTACATTCATCTATTGGAGGATAGGATTGCTCATCATTGCATCCCTCTACCTGTACAACCTTCTTCATCAGCTTTTGGCTTTAGCGGGTAGGACAATTCTAGGCCTAGTGGTTCATGTTCTTGAGCTCCTAGTTTCCATGGTCCATAAAGTTCATAGGAATCATCTTATGGTCCTCATAGGGGTCATGGTGGTGCTATATTGTAGTGCTTATTACCTCTTTTTGTAGTTTTCATTTTTTCTTACGAGCCTTAGTGCTCTGATGTACACAACCTTTTTGGTGATTTTTGTACTATGTTGTTTATATATATACATGGATTTTATTGCGATTATTTGTATTGCATATTTCTTTATTGTATGTATGAATGCATATGAAATGATGTAGTTATTTGGTGGAATGAATGGCGAATGTTATGATTTGATAATCATTTGTGTATGTTATAGACTTTTGCTTGATCAACTTTATTTTTGTTGTTTAATCAAGGGCACTAACATTGGTATATAAAAATGACATGGATTATGGGATGCAATAGTGGAAATGATATGGAATGGTTTGGAGAAAGTATCTAGGATCATTTTGAAAATATTTAGACATCCTAGTGATCTCAAACGAACTCATCTATATATCTTGCAGATCTTCATGAATCTAAGGTTTGTCCTAGTGTTTTCAAATTTCTCAAGGACCAATTGTGTGTGCAAATGAATATTAATTTCTCATTATGAGTAATATTTGACTAATTAATTGGTAACCTATGCCATTAATCTAGCTCATCCAAAAGTGACATAGGTTTGTACGAAAGAACAACCCATTGATGTAATGAGGATCACCCCACAGTTTTTGAAACAATAAGAATTCCAGAGATTCAAGCTCCTTTCCCTTCTTTTATTGCATTGGATTTTTGGAATTTTATTTTTGAGTTTTCTCATTTTTGTATTGGAGCAAAGTGAATTTTTATTGCTTTTTGGATACTTGCTCATTTTGAGGAAGAGCAAGGGAATTTTATTACTTTTTGTTTTTTAATGCTTTTGGGATACTTGCTCATTTTGAAGAAGATAAAGGGATTTTTATTGCTTTTGGGATGCTTATAGGATACTTACACATTTTGAGGAAGAGCAAGAAATATGTATTGCTTTTGGAATGATTTTTGGGATATTTGCTCATTTTTATGAAAAGCAAGGTATCATTATTGCTTTTGGGATACTTGCTCATTTTGAGGAAGAGAAAGGTATTTTGGGGGGGGGAAGGGATGAAGGTGGAGCTTGTTCTTTTGTCAACTCTTTAGCATTCTAGACTGCACGTATAATTGGATGAACAGGGGAAACCTTTCACTTTATGGTAATATCAATGCATGAATTCATCATTCCTATGCATCACAATGTTTATTTATGTTTTTATGTGCGTCTAAGAGGAAACTTGATTGAACAGGAACAACTTATTGCATCTAAAGATTATTTGATTTTTAATGGAGGTTACTTAAAATACTAGGAGTGGTTAAGTGACTGAAAACACCTATATTTTGCTTATTGACTAAAGTGTTATGTAATTTTTTTTTATAACTTTGCTACAATCTTATGAAAACTAAAAGGTGTGCACAAAATAGTCAGTGTCTGCATAATCATTATTTCTAATGATTATATGGTATCTATCCTAGTTTATGTGAACCCCTTAATCATAAAAATATCGTAAGTAAAGTTGCAAATTATTGTGATTGATGGAGTGATGAGTAATATTTGATATAAGGTGCCCTTGATTAAGGAAAAAAACATAGTGGACTAGCAATCACCAAATTAACCAAATAATTCCTAACATGATAAATGGTATGAACAAATGTAAATGTAAATAATATATTAGCCATGTATGTGTACATATTTACAATCTAATATAGGCATAGAATGCCTTTAGGTGTATAATATTTAATGGCTCAAGTTCTAATGTTCCCTCTTAATTTACAAGTCTATATGTCTTTGGACCCAGCTTTTGCTTAATAATGTATGGACCTAACCAATTAACCATGAATTTATCTCTTAAATGTGATAATGCATTGGTGTTTTGTTGATTTTCTTAAAGGAACAAGATATCCTACTTGGAATTCATGAGGATGGATATTTGCGTTATAAGCATTCTTGATGCAATCTTGATATACTCGTACATGTTCTAAGGTATTTATTCATATTTCATCAAGGAGTGTGAGTTGGTCAAGGTGTTCTTGTCTAGTTGTGTTGTCATCCATGAATTCTTGTAATGCAACCCATAAATAAGGGATCTCAAGATTAAGAGGCATGATTGCTTCAACTCCATAGATAAATAAAAATGGAGTTGCCCTTGTTGGCATTCAGATGCTTTTTCAAAAATCCCATAATACCAAGGGGAGTTGAGTATGCCAATCTCTAAGGTTTTCTTTGACAACTTTATTGAGAATGGCTATCAAGATATTATTGGTTTCCTCATCTTATCCATTTAATTATGGGTAATAAGGAGTCGAGAAACTATGTTGGATATTGTACTTGTTGCATAATTCTTAGACATACTTATTTTTAAAAGATTTACCATTATCAAAAATTATTTTCAAGGGAATCCCAAAATGATAGATAATATTTTGGAGTATGAAATCTGCAATTTGAGGTCTAGTCGTAGTGGTCATTGGGATCGCTTTTACCTATTTGGTGAAGTATTTTGTGGTAGTTATGATGAAATTGTGTTTTCCTAAAGAGATAGGTGAAATTTTACCAATAAAACCTAGTCCCCATTATGAAAAGGGCCAAAGGCTTTGAATGGGTTGTAATTCTTGTGATGGTACATGAGTCAAATTGGCATGGTGTTGACATTTTGACATTTCTTCATATACTGACAACAATATTGTTCCATGGTGGGCCAATAATAATCCATTCACAAAATATTATTTGCAATGGCCATTCCACTAAAGTAGCCACCACAAAGACCATCATGGGCTTCATTTATGGCTCTTTTTGCCTCTACGATATCTAGGCATCGAAGTAAGACTCTATCATAGCCACATCTATACAACACATCCTCCAAGAGAGTGTAACATGCTATTTTTTATTTAAATGTTCTCTTTGTAGCTCTCATAAAATATTATGGGAGGATACCAAACTTGAGAAAGTTCTTTATTTGACCAAGGAAAGACTCATATGGTTCTGTGTGAATGAAACATACTCTTTTCACCTTCAAATTCTGCTTGTATGATTATGGATTTGGATATTGTTGTGATGATAAGTGGTTGGACTTCTTCATTTTTGTTATTTTGAAAAAATTATCCTAAAGAAGCCATCACATCTGCAAACCTATTAGTTGAATGAGGCAAGTTGTCAATCTCATACCAGTCAAACTTTACTAGCAATTTTATTGATATTTCATGGTATTGTTTTAGGACTGGTTCTCTATATTGGTAAGTTTCTTTTACTTGGCAAACAACAAGTTGGGAATCACCAAAAATGCTTATACGCTTTATGCCCATAGCTAATGTTGATTGAAGCCCCAAGATTAGGGATTCATACTTTGCATTGTTATTAGTGCATGGAAAGTCAAGTTTAAATGATAAAGGAATTGGTATTCCTTCGGGTGTATAAAATATGACTCCAAAACCTTGTCATTTTTTGCACTTTGACCCATCAAAGAAGAGAGTGATGTCAACATCATACTCATGAGGGACTAGCTCTTGTTCAATGACAAAAAAAAGTGAATCATATAGAAGCTTGATAAGAAGGGGTTGATCATTTGGAAGTGGAGCTTTTGCAAGTTGATCAGCTATCATCTTACCCTTGATGAATTTTTGGCTAATGAATTCAAGATAAAATTCTATTAAGAGCATTATCCATTTTGCGATTTAGATGTTGTTGTATGTGTGACTCATCATATAACGTAGAGGATTTTCTCTAGCTATGACATAGGTAGTGTTACTTAGCATATAATATCTAAGTTTCTTAGTGGCAAAAACCATTGCTAAGGACAAATTCTTAACATAATCATATCTTGCTTCATAACTCACTAAATTTTGAATAATGTAATAGATTGCTTGCTCTCTTTGATTTTCATTCTTTTGTGTAAGCATTATCCCTAATGCAAAATTCATGGCAAAAATGTAAATATGAAAAGGAACTCCTGGATGATGCGGAATTAATACTGGTGGTAAAGCTAGATATTTCTTAATATCATCAAAATCCTCCTGATATTATTTTATTTAGGAAAAGGTGACCCCATTCTATAGCAAGTGTTTGAATGGTATGCATTTTTCTAAGAGTTTTACAATGAATCGTCGAATAAATTGAATCTTTTCTTGACACCTGTGAATGCAAGAACACGACACTTAAAATAGAATAACAGAAAACCAAATAATGCAGTGAGGCACAAAGATTGCACAAAAGAATATATTCAATAAAATAGGGGGAGCCGATAAACTCCTTTATTACAATCAGTGTTCCATGCGAATATTTGATACAATAGATTACAATGGCGCTAGGGTTCTCCGAAACCCTAGCTAACAACAACATAAGTGTCTTCAGATTTGGGTGTGTCCTTGATTCCAACAGGTTGAGTGGGCTTCAGATATCCAAGGTTGGGCCACTCCAGCTTCAACAGCCATCAAACAATGTGTGAAATTTGTAGATCTGCATACACAAAATAGAACAAAGGGAGTTAGTAATACCTGTGAGGGCTCCACAGTGTGAGGCCCTCGGACATCAATAAAACCCTAGTTTAATAGTGAAGCAAGAGAGCATGCAAGATCAACAAATTGTTAAATAAAATACATTAAAATGAGATATACCTTGCTTTGGTTCAGTTATTGTTGATGGCATGGTGTAGCAGGCTCAGATTCATGTTTTTGTAGTTGCAGTAGGCTCGAACGCGCACTTGGTAGGCTCTGATGTGAGCTTCACAGGCTCTGGTGTGCACCTATGGGATACAATAGGCTCTAGAGAGCACCTACGGTATACAACAGGCTCTGGTGAGTGCTTCGTAGGCTCTACAATGAGCCTCGCAAGCTCTGGATGGCGCCTACGAGTTAGGGCAGAATCTGTAGAAGCAGATCTAGGTGATGGCGATGAATGCGGTGGATGGATGGGGGCTGTGACGGTGATGGAGGATGAATGGGTGATGGCTGGAATAGCAGAAGTCTTATCGGTGAGCTAGGGCTTTAGATTTTTAGGATTCTATGCTAGGGCTTCACCAATAATTCCTCCAGGGTGCAAAATGTCTAATTCTCAAGTTCTAGTGGATTCCAGTTCCAGGGTTTGGGCATTTGCAAATGCCCCTACTTATAATCCAACCTAGGGTTTTCTTAGGGTTTTAGCCTTACACTTTTGATCGTGTGGCTAAGATTAAATTAGATCCTAAGGTTGAGATTACTTTTTGCATGTGACATGGATTAATGAATATGGACGGTGGAGATTAGAATGGATCGGACGGTTGTGGTTAATTGAGTTTATAAATATATATTTTATAATAAATATATTATAATATAATATAAAATATTATATTAAATATTAAATAATATTAAAATAATCCCAATTAGGCTAGGAAATGGTGGGAAAGGGCTAAAATGGTGGAATGGATGGCGGGAAAGGTGGATTTGGGCCAAATAATTGGCGGGAAGGGTGTATGGTGGACAAGTGGGTGGTGGAATGGTTAGGATGGAGGATTAGTGGCTATAATTTGGTGTCTACAGATGCCCCTTTTTGTACCATGTTGCGTGAAACACAATATGGTGCAAAAATACGAGACACCTGCCTGGGCTATGGGTGCAGAAGCAGCTTCTCTCTGTTGTTGGATTTGAGCACTGATGTTGAAGACAAAAGAATAAAGAATTTTTGGAATTTTGCGTAGCTTACCCCCTCAATTGGCGAATGAGTTACGAATGTATCTCACAAGCCAATTGAAAATTTTGTGCAAATAATGAATGATGCGGTGGATTTGTGCAATTGATGAATGAATGATGTGAAATGCAGATGTGATACCATTTTTGCCCCAATGGTGGAAAAGGGGTTGGTGTATAAGACCATGCAAAATGTGGATGATATGAATGATGTAAAATGTGATACCATTTTTTCCCCAATGGTTGAGAGGGGATTTTGTCTAGTGTAGTTGTTATGATCATGTGAGATGTATCCCATCATGGGAGAATCATAATATAATGTGGTTGCCCCAAACTTTGGGTTGATTCGATGTTGTTGAATAATTTACCGTAATGGCATCATTGAGTATGCAAGATATGAAGATGCAGGCTGACTAAGTCAACGTAGGGGTTGGGTATTGACTATGGAAATTTCTTTGCCAATTCCATGATGGAACCAATCAAACTTACCGATGTCCTATATTTTGATTATTGTCAAATGAATGAGTGTTTGTGATTGTGGTTTATCTATGTTTTCTTGCCCCATAGACAAGGACATCAATGACTGATTGTGAGCAAATTGTTCTTGGCAAGGTTGTACTCAAAGTGTGAGGTGCCAAATATGATTGTGATTTGTGATGATGAGATGATGATAATGATCATGTTGAAGTGTCCTTATTGTAGGCTATTCATCTTGCCGAATTGCATGGATTACTATCACTGCAATCGCCAAGTTTATAGAATAACATACTAGATACGAGGTTCACTTATTATTGACTTAACTAGAAAAAATGTGTTGTGTGATGAGTGATGTATGAAAGATGATGATGGAAGAATGTTTGATGGAGTCATGCAATGTTGTGACTGATTGTGGAGTTGATTGATTTGTGCTTTTAGCATGTTGTTGGTATTTGTGGTGCTTTGTGGCAAATATGAGTGATTTAGTGGTCGAATCAACTCCAACATGCATGAAAGTGGATGGGATGATGAAGCATATGATGATGAATTATGGAATGGTGATTTTGTGAAATTTTGACCTTGATTGTTATGTTTTGTAATGCGATATGTGTTTTTGTAGAAATTGGTCTTGTTCTCACCAAATATGCATGCAAAACTATTTGTGTTTTCACAAAATCAAATTTTATGATGTGCATGATGTGTGGATGAAATTTGGTGCATGTTGGATGAGGGGAGCTACCATTTTGAGGGCTTTTGTCTTCATGTTTATTGGTTTCCAAGCATGCAGTTATGCCTGGTGTGTTCTGCAAGCACCCGTGTGTGCTTGCAGGTGCAGGTATATGCCTGAATGCACTAAGGAAAGCTATAAAAAGCTTTTTGAGTGAACTTTTAGGCTCATTCATGCGCTGTTGACTTCGAGGAGCTGCGTCTGAGGAGTGGAGTGAGTTTGTGAGTTTGTGAGGCTAGTGAGTGTGTGAAGTGAGGTGATGGCGGCAGAGGGCCTTGATGCTACTGGTGGAGTGGGGGCACCCTTTGTCCCGGTAAGATCATTTGTTCTCTTTGTGCAAAAAAAAATTTGTTTTTTTTTTTTTTTTTAACATAGTTTTAATGCTAACAAAGTGTTTTTGTTGTTGCAGCTAAGGGATATTGAGCCTCGACATCGCTTCTCTCCTCTCATTCCAGGAATGAGGAAGAAGCTTTTGGAGGATGAGTGGGGTTTGTTGGGTAGGGTGGGTTTGGAGGGTGTGGCGAGGCTTGATGTGGTGAGGGCTAATGAGGGGTATCTCTCTGCTTTGATAGAGAGGTGGGACCCGGATAGGGGGACGTTCTAGCTATCAATTGGGGAGGCTACTATCACTCTTGAGGATGTCTATCACATTCTCAAGGTGCCAATAGAAGGGGAGAAGGTGGTGGTTGGGAGGGATAAGAAGGTGGATATGGAGAGAATGTTTGGGGATCGGTGGCGAGAGGCCCGAATGGGAGATGGAGGGATATGCTACTTGAGCATGTACAAGGCAAAGGAGTTGGATGCACTCCCTACCTTGATCATGTTCATGCTAGCGAACATAGTGCTACCTAATAGCACTAGGTGTAGGTTCCCTTGGAACCTATTGGGGTTGGTGAGTGATTTACTCATCGACCCGAAGGAGTATGCATGGGCTCCTACCTTATTGGCATATCATATTCCTCCTATAGTGTTGGGCTTGGGAGCATTTTGTGGTAGCTCAGCTCGAGGGGTTGCCATGTGAGTCATGGCGGATGGGGGAGCCCTATGCTAGGAGATGGGTGGTGGTTGAGGAGGTTCAGCCTAGTTAAGAGGTACACACTAGGCAGTGGTACCGGGACATGTGGTCGAGCTTGACTCGGGAAGATGTGATATGGAGGCCATGGCGAGGAGCTAGATGGGATGGAGATAGGAGGCAGCTATGTCGAGTGAGGTAGGCTCGATGGTTGGTTGGGTGGCAGGATGAGGAGGTGGAGTACTTCTAGTACTCATGGGTGTTGAGGCAATTTGGATTGCCTCAGGATGTGCTAGATGAGTCGATGTTGTATCGGCATCGATGAGATGAGGGGATGCTGCCATGTGTGGAGCCATGGTGAATGGTGATTGAGGATGATGAGGAGATTGAGATCCCCGATGTGGATGATGTTGGGGTGACTTTAGAGTATGTGGAGTGGTTTGGTGCCCAACCGATATGGGTGCCAAAGGTTGTGGGTGTGGATGCGATAGCTATGGGGTCAAGGATGACTCCAAAGAGGATGAGGCCCCAGTGATCGATGGGTCGAAGGTAGTCGAGGGGAGCAGCCCAATAGGCTCCTAAGGTGGGCTTGGTAGAGGGAGAGAGGGAGGATGATGAGGATATGGGTGAGATTCGAGGGGGGGGGTAGCTACGGAGAGAGATTATGCTTGAGTCTCAAGAGGTAGACATGGGAGGACTATAGATCGGCTAGAGGTAGAGAGGGCAACGATAGTGGCTAGTGATCAGGAGATAGTTACAAGGCTCTAGGCAGAGATTTTAGTGAAGGAGCGATGACATCAGATGGATTTACAATGTCTTCGAGCTAGTGAGGCATACGTACATTCCTTGGAGGATGTGTGTATGCAACACCATATTACATTGTTAGATCCTCCTTCTTTGTGTCTAGGCATACAGAGTCTAGGTAGAGTACTAGGCCGAGGGCTCCTACTAGGTCTCAAGAGTCTTCTCATGGATAGTAGACTTAGTGCTTAGATGCACTATTTTGTATATATGAGCCTTGGTGCTCCATTGTAGCCTTCTTGGCACTTTATTGTATATGTGATTTATATATATATATATACATGGATTTTTCATATATGTGTGTTATCTCTTGTGTGGATGCTTTTATGTTTTATATGATTAATGTCTTAATGCTTTTATGAATAATTTTTGAATATTATGGATGTGAAATGCAAGCTAACTAATGATGTATATGCCTAATGTTATATGAATGATGTATGCAAGCTTATGTGCTATGGATGCTTATATGCAATGTAAATCTATGATTAATCTATTAAATGTAAGCTATATGATGTGTTATTAATGATGATATGTTATGGATGATTAATGCAAGTAAATGAATCTAAACTATATGGGAGGAATGCATGTTGTTCAAATGATCTTTTATAGTTCAGAAATTTTATTGACCATTTTTGTTGTCCATTGTTTGGCAATCGGGGGTACCAAATTTGGTGGTGTTCTGCAACTTGACTCACTATGAAGACATGGGTGTTTATACGCAAGAGGATATGGATGTTGATATGGAAGAAGATATGGATGTTGATATGGAAGAAGATATGGATGTTGATATGGGATGAGTATTGTAGGATTTTCAAAGACTCAAACATACTAGTATTATCAATCAAACTCACTAGGGTTGTCTAACTTTCTTTAGGACCAATGTGTGTGCAAGTGAGGTTCATATACCAAATATTGAGTGTGACAATGACCCTATCCAATCAAGAACCAGTGTGTGTGCATGTGGAGTTCATTGACCTATTATGAGTAAATTGGGCATGACCTATTATGGAGATGACCTGAAGCTAGCCTGTCCTTATGTGTGGTCAGAGGTCTTCCTATTTTCCAAGGAGACATGTCACCCCGCATGAGCTTACTCCACTACCAGTCAGGCATCTATAGCCCCGATGAAGATTCACTCCATAGTCCAATGGGATTTGATATTTTAGGCCTTGGGGATGACTACCCATCCTTGTCAGGGACATGTAGTACGATCCTTACAACTTTAGGGATCAAGGGTGTTTGGGATTCTATTTGTTAATTTGGTATAGAGCTTTGGGGAATCGGATTCTCAACTGAAGTATGATGAGAATTTTGACCCTATCCTTACTACTCTATGTTTTTATGTTTATGTTCGAAGAGTAATTGTGGTAGTGGTGAAAACCACTATTTTTTGGACTATGTTGCATGATGGGACAAGCGAGGATTATCTCCTTTTCACCTCAAGGTACTACCCAAGTATGGTACTAACCCTCCTTGGCTCATAATGTTTTTAAGATGTGGTGGAATGTGATTGGTTCAACATTGTATTCGGGTTCAATTGGCAATACTCAAGATCTTCTTAGTGTGTAAATTGTGTTTTTGGTCCTAAAGAAAATCGGACATCCAATTGGAGGTTGTTTGTTACACTAGTAATGGCTGAGTGACTAAAAATTTAGGTTGTTGTGACATGTGATGTGGTTGACATATGAATTTTGTCAAAGTTGCATGAATTTTCCAAACTAGGTACCCCCAATCGTTAAAACTTGACTTTTTGTTGTATGGTCATATCATCATTACTATGCCAGATCATTGGACATGGGATGGGATGAATGCAAATGTATATGCCTAATGCAATGGAGTGTTGATATGCAAATGGAAATTGTACAATGCAATGGAATATGTATGATGTAGTGTATGCGAATGAAAATTAAAATGAAAAATGCCTAGATGTAAATGAACATGCAATGTGGTAATGCCTATGTGAAAGCATGCAATTTGTTTTTGTTGTTTTTGATTTTTTTTAAATCCATGTATATGTACATATAAAGTGTTACCTTTAACAATAGAATGCCTAGCCAAGTACCCCCAGACAAGGAAGAGCTAAGACCAGTCTCAAAAATCAATACAAATATGTGTCGCTCCATTAATCTTATGAATGGGTACTAGTCCTGAGAGCCAGTTGAGATAGTCTAGGGTGTCATCTAATTCTTCTTGCTTATCATTGTCTAACTCTGCCTGAAAGACCTCGAGACCATTAGTAGAAAGTGATGGAGGTGAAGGTGGCGATGAAGGAGGAATGTAGTGGGCCGAAGCCTTTAGCAATTCCTCGGATAGGATGAACTCCGAGAGGGAGGGTGAGGAGGAAATCCGGTCCAAATCAATAAGGCTGATGTCAATGGGAATTGGCTTTGCCAAATCGTATGGATTATGGAGTGGGGTGAATAAGTCAATAGGGTTCATATTGACTTAGTGGAAGGAAATATGGTTTGGCTGAATGGATAGATGGAACAATTGAATCGGAGCCGATGTTGAGGCGTGGTATCCCTGTAATAGTGAACGTGAAAACATCAGAGCAACATTTTTTTTTATTTTTTTTTAAATATATACATATGTTACAATTCTTGGCTTATGTGGGTGGCTCAAGGTAGATTACCAGGTGGATCATCTTGTTCTTGTGGAAGAAGCAAGAGGAATATGGGATGATGGATGGGGAACATTCGGAGGTAAAACTCTTCCTATTGGGTGATGGGGACAATGGGTTGTGACTCCTCTTTAGAATCGTCAGAAGCATTTGACATGACTTCAAATTCTTCATAACTTTCATCATCGAAATCAAAGACAGGATATGAAAATTTGATGGGATCATCTTCGTTTACTTCATCCATGCAAAGTTCTTGAAGGGCCTGTTCAAGAGAAGATGTTGAGGGTAGTGGGTGGATGGGGTGATCTTCATCATTGAGTGTAAGATTTTTAAAGGCTTGCTCAAGAGAAGCGGTGGAAGACAATGGGGTATAGCCTAAACCGGAATGATCATGGGCACCTCTATATGGGACCTCTAAGATATCATGCATCCCTTGCTCATGGGAACCTAGACCTTGACCTTGCCAATGGAACATATTAAAGTATCGAGCTGGAAACTCCTCTATATTAGGTATATTGGCATGCCTAGGCTCTTTTGGTTCTTCGGGTGGGTTTTCCCTAGTTGAGAAATCCAACCCTCCATAAACAAATTTAATGCTATTTGGAGTGGCACTCATGTCATAAACAACACCTATGGATAAAGGACGGTCTCGAGGACATCCAAAATCCTTAGCTATGGGAATGGCTAGGGGTGTAATGGTGATGTCTTGGACCACATATATTCACCAATGCTGGATTAGTGATGTGGAATTCGACTTGGGTTGATGAGGTGGATGGTGAAGGCTCAAGTGGCTATGGATTGGTTGTGGATGGTGGTGAGTCAAATATGGCACAATCTAAAAGTTTGACTTGTGACACATCGGCTGATGGAGTGGGATTGGATGGCGATGTGGAATGATGAGATGGAATAGAAGAAGTGGTTGTAGAAGAAGGGGTAGATGTGATGTACGATGTGCTAACAGTAGACTGACTATGACCACATGTACAAGAAGAAATGGATTTTTGAGAAGGTGATGTGATGGGTAGCTCCTCTATGATGGGAGCCTTAGAAGAAGATGGAGATGGATTAGAAGAAGGTGGATTAAGAGATGATGTGGATGGATTCGATGATGGCACCAAGAATAGATGAGTGGAAGGTAACATGGATTCATAAGGATTTGAAATGAAATTACAATACTTAAAAGGTTCGACATCCATGGGGATGCAATGGACTTGTCCATCATGAACGTATTTCAAGCATTGGTGGAGAATTGATGGAACACATTTCATTTCCCTCATCCAAGGTCTACCAAGGAGTATATTATATGCCATGGCTCCTTCCAAGATGTGAAACATGGTGTGCAACATTCTGGCCCCTACTTCTATAGGTAAAACAACAGTGCCAACTGTGGTACACAAAGCATCATTAAATGCTTTGAGGGTGAATGATGATTTTGAAATGTGGGATGGAGGTATTTTGAGGTGGATAAGAGCAGTGGTAGTGATGATATTGATTGATGAGCCAGTATCAATTAATACTCATTTGAATGGCTTTCCATCTATTAAGGCCATGATGTGCAATGGAGGGTCCACCGATTCTGAACTCATTGATTTTATCTCAAAGTCATAGAAGGTAATTGATGGTTCCATGCATGTTCTAACACTCCCTACAAAGTTGTTAAAGGCATTAGAGTCTTGGGATTCTAACTCAATTGACTTGAGTATTTCCATTAAATCTTCTCTATGCCTAGGGGATTGTTGGATAAGCTCATAGACAGAAAGTTTTGTTGATGCCATTTTCAAACTAGTGGTTAACCAGCTGGTTAAAGTTACCATTGGCCTTATTGGATGAAGGATGGGTGGATTGGATGGGTTGGATAGATTGATTTGTGGAGATGGATTTGGTGATGTTTGGATGGGAGGTGGATTTGAAGGTTGTTGAACATTTTGTTGATTTTGCCTTTGCCCTCTAGTGACCACATGGACTGCTCCTACAAAGTTTTGGTATTGTTGGACATGATTTACTTGATTAGGAGGTGGTTGTTGATTGTTACCCCCTACATTATGTTGGACCTCCCCATGGTTAGGTAGAGGTGTCTGATATATGCCCAAATTTTGATTTTGTGGAGCTAAGGGGTTATCGACGCTAATGGCCCCTAAGTCTATGAGGTCTTGCACTATGTTTTTGAATACATGGCAGGAATTGATATCATGCCCATTTTGTCGATGATATGGGTAAAACAAGTGCTCTCTATAACCTTTAGGTCTTTTGGTGGGATCATCGGGCCTAATGTTCGGCAAGGCTAATTTTTTGGTCTCATATAACCTTTGAAATATGGCTGAATATGATTCCGCTAAGGGAGTGTATTGATGTTGAGGTCGATTGAATTGGTGATGGGTAGGTTGTTCCATAGTTGGCATTGTGTTTTGTACCATTGGTGCTTGGGTTACTGATGGGACCGCATGATAGGAAATTTGTTGTTGCACTAGTTTTTGAGCCATTACGGGCTGGCTCATGACCACTTGATTGACTTGATTAGCTGTGTTAGCCGTTGAGGCTTGTGTGGATTTGGTTTGGCCAGATTGATTATTTTGATATTGGCCTCTATTTTGCCATTCTTTCTTCTTAGGCTTAATGACACCCTCTTGGATTTTTATCTCCTCAATGACACTAGCCTATGCTAAAGCCTCCTCAAATGTTCTATAAGTATTGAGCTGAAGCATCCAAGAGATGGGTTTTAAGCAACTCTTGGTAAAAAGTTTGATAATTTCTTCCATTGGGAGGGAGAATGGCAACTTTGTGATGACTGCCCTCCAACGGTTTCCAAAATCATAGATAGGTTCCTCATCCCATTGTTTCAAGTAATATATATCCGATAAGGACACCTTCTTCTTAATGTTAAGGGTGAAGCGTTCCAAGAATAGATCTATCAATTGATCAAAAGTATAAATACTATGTGTGGGCAATTGATTGTACCATTCAATGGCATCTCCCCCTAATGTTTGAGGAAACGTTCGGAGCATAAGAGCATTATCATCGCTAATCCAAAAACATACATGGACAAATGAACTCACATGCTCCTTAGGATCCTCGGTTCCCCTAAACTTGTCAAATTTTGGTACCGTAAAATCTATCGGATAAGGCGGTGATGGTACCGATGGATGGATTGGTTGATGGATCAGTTGGCTTAATGTGAGCTTTTGGCTCATTACCCCTAGTGAGTTTTGCATCAACTGATCGATTTGCTTTTGCATTGCCTGGAATCTAAGATCTTCTACTAGAATGTGAGGACCTTGGATTATGTGATGGTTGGTTGATGGGTTGGATGGTAGATGTTGGGGTGTGACCAACATGGTGTTGTGGAATGAATTGGGTTGGGTATGTGGAGAATATTGATGGTTGAAATATGGGGATGATTGATGAAGATGATGATGGAGAAATGGATTGTGTTGTTGGTTAGTGGCAATGTTGATTGGTATGGTGGATGTGTGGAGTGGTGGTGGATTGGGGATGGACACTATGGAAGATTGAGGGACCCATGCTGAATTTTGATTGGTGAGTGGAGGTTGATTTGGAACTCCTTGGGTCATAGGGTCTATGTGAGCTGACTATTTTCCTTTTGTTCATTGTGAAAGCAACCTGTTGATAAGCCCTAATGTATCCGTAAGTTCCTGATTTGACCATGTGTCGAATGATGGGGTTGTGGTTGGATGAGATGATGGATGAGTCGATGATGATGGGTGATTAGTCATGGTCATGTTGGCTAAGTGAGATGATGGAGGGGTGGATGACATGGTCATGTTGGCTAAGTGAGATGATGGAGGTGTGGATGATGATGGATGAGAGGACATGGGTATGGTGCAAGTTGCGTTTGATGTTACAACTTGGAGGCTAGGGACTTGTGAGGCAACATTGACATACTCCTCATACAAGGGGTTGGTATAGGTGGATGTGAGGTAAGTGTTTGGAACACTTGGGCTTTGTGGTGGTTGGCTCATGGAGGAAGGCATACCATATTCATAACTTGAATTAGGATATCCTTGGGCAAGGTAGGTGGCAGCCAATTTGGATTCTTCCAAACCTTCTTGGCTAAGGGGTTCTAAGACATAGTTAGAAGCCTTGTAAAGGGCCTGCACTCTATCCATGTCTATGTAGGTGGTGGTTGTCTCCACATTGTGTGAATGTGTCTCTACTTGAGAGTGGGGTGGATGGGATGATCCAGACAAAGTGGTCTGAACCATATTGGATGGGGCTACCGAAGTAGCGGGCTCATGGGAATTGTTTTCCATTAAACTACTTTGGTTTATTATTTTCTTTTGTTGTCGTGTTAGCACCATAAAGTAATAAAACCAAATATTTCAAGCTTATCTAAATCACACAAATTAACAACCTTTCCAAAATTTAAAGCAAAGAAAACAACCAATCCTAGGGTTCACCTTGTGTGGCTTACCTTGTTCATTAATTATTTTCTTTCATTAATGTGAAGTTCCTTTTAGAATTGTTGGCTTGTGTGTTTTGATGTAACTTAATCTTGTTTAATGAAAAACAAAGGTAAAAACTATGGCTGGTTGGGGCAACGAGATTCTTGTTGGTAATGACCTCCAACAAGTTTGCTCGGGGGTAGTCCTATGGTGTCTAGGGGCAGAGATTTGATGGATGGAGATGAATGCCACCGTCACCAAACCTCAAGCAATAGTTGGTGATGAAATCCAACTATTACTGTTAAAAAGTGGAGCGTGCAGGTGTGTGTGATTTATTTTATTAGATTTCTCATTCTCTATGGTGTGCAAACAATATTAAAGATTACTAACTTCACTAATCTAAATCAGAAGCCAACACAAAGATGCAAATTTCACCTAAAGAGTGTAGAGTACACCCTTAAAATCCCTTGCCTACAAGTGATTAAAATCACAAGAGCAACCGGAGGGTTCGTCCACCTCTCTACCAAAGGGGCCAACCTAGGGCAGGATTACTTTATGCATCAAAATGTTGTTCCTATTTAGATATGCAAAATTAAAGTGATATTTAACCCTAAAATGCAAGATCTAGGATGCTTTTATGTTTCATATGCACTCAAAAATGCAAACAATCACCTAGATCTACAACTTTCAGGACAAGAAATGAATTTGATATAATGAAACACACACAAACCCTAAATGTAACTTGCTGCAGATTCTTTCCCAGATTACTTAATGTTAAGCCCAAAAACCAAAAATAGCAAAAAATAGAATACGTAAATCGTTAAATGGAGAACTAGGGTTACGAAACTCACTTGGAAGCCTTCTATCTCAATACTCCAAATTAATTCTAGTGCAATGAGGCACCTGCGAAGTGCAGAGCACCTCTAGGTGCACAAGGATACCTGCATAGCATGGAAGAGCACCTGCATGATCTCTGGAACTACTATAGAATGCTTCAGAAACCCTAGCGATGAACGCGATGACTTTTACATTTTTAAAAATCCTGCAATGAACAACAATAAAATTAAGTTAGCAAGGTAGATCTATCAAATCATGAAACCCTTGTGGGGTCCCACCATGATCGCCATTTGTGAATGCAAGAACATGACACTTAAAATAGAATAACAGAAAACCAAATAATGCAGTGAGGCACAAAGATTGCACAAAAGAATATATTCAATAAAATAGGGGGAGCCGATAAACTCCTTTATTACAATCAGTGTTCCATGCGAATATTTGATACAATAGATTACAATGGCGCTAGGGTTCTCCGAAACCCTAGCTAACAACAACAAAAGTGTCTTCAAATTTGGGTGTGTCCTTGATTCCAACAGGTTGAGTGGGCTTCAGATATCCAAGGTTGGGCCACTCCAGCTTCAACAACCATCAAACAATGTGTGAAATTTGTAGATCTGCATACACAAAATAGAACAAAGGGAGTTAGTAATACCTATGAGGGCTCCATAGTGTGAGGCCCTCGGACATCAATAAAACCCTAGTTTAATAGTGAAGCAAGAGAGCATGCAAGATCAACAAATTATTAAATAAAATACATTAAAATGAGATATACCTTGCTTTGGTTTAGTTATTGCTGATGGCATGGTGTAGCAGGCTCAGATTCATATTTTTGTAGTTGCAACAGGCTCGGACGTGCACTTGGCAGGCTCTGACATGAGCTTCGTAGGCTTTGGTGTGCACCTCATGGGATACAACGAGGCTCTGGTGAGTGCTTCGTAGGCTCTGCAGTGAGCCTCACAAGCTCTGGATGGCGCCTGTGGGTTAGGGCAGAATCTGCAAAAGCAGATCTAGGTGATGGCGATGAATGCGGTGGATGGATGGGGGTTGTGATGGTGATGGAGGATGAATGGGTGATGGCTGGAACAACAGAAGTCTTATCGGTGAGCTAGGGCTTCAGATTTTTAGGATTCTATGCTAGGGCTTCACCAATAATTCCTCCAGGGTGCAAATGTCTAATTCTCAAGTTCCAGTGGATTCCAGTTCCAGGGTTTGGGCATTTGCAAATGCCCCTATTTATAATCCAACCTAGGGTTTTCTTAGGGTTTTAGCCTTACACTTTTGATCGTGTGGCTAAGATTAAATTAGATCCTAAGGTTGAGATTACTTTTTGAATGTGACATGGATTAATGAATATGGACGGTGGAGATTAGAATGGATCGGACGGTTGTGGTTAATTGAGTTTATAAATACATATTTTATAATAAATATATTATAATATAATATAAAATATTATATTAAATATTAAATAATATAAAATAATATTAAAATAATCCCAATTAGGCTAGGAAATGGTGGGAAAGGGCTAAAATGGTGGAATGGATGGCGGGAAAGGTGGATTTGGGCCAAATAATTGGCGGGAAGGGTGTATGGTGGACAAGTGGGTGGTGGAATGGTTAGGATGGAGGATTAGTGGCTGTAATTTGGTGTCTACACAAACTACACAACTATTTAATATTTGTTGGAGGGAGCATTTTAATAATGGCTTTGACCTTATCAGGATCCACTTCAATGCCTTACTTGGAGACAATGAATCCTAGAATTTTATTAGATGTTACTCTAAATATGCACTTATTACGATTTAACCTCACCTTGTGTTCAAGCAATTGATCAAAGACTTTTTCTAGTACTTCAATGTGCTCAAGACGTGTTTTAGATTTAGTAATTAAATCATCCACATAGTCTTCAATGATTTTGTGCATATAGTCATGGAAGATATACATCATGGCATGTTGATAAGTAGCTCCTACTTTTTTGATATCGAATGATATCACCTTGTAAGAGAAAGTGCTCCAAGATGTGGTGAATGTTGTTTTGTGTTGGTTCTCAGGATTAATTTGAATTTGGTTGTATCTTGAAAAACCATCCATTAGAGAAAGCATTTCATGGTCTACATAATATTCTACAAGTTGATCAATGTTTGGCAGTGGAAAATCATCCTTGGCACGCGCTTTGTTTAAGTCTTAAAAAATGTGTATACACGTATCTCCCCATTTTGTTTATGAATGGGATGTTTGAGAGCCATTTGGGATAATCAATGCATTGTATGAGACCCACATTTAAATTTTTTTGTAGATCTTCTTTGACAATGAGTATTATGGTAGGATGAAGTTTTCTCAATTTTTGCTTGAACGATTTTGCTTTAGGAGCTAAGGTGAGGTTATGGACCACCAAGTTGGGATCAATACCAGGCATATATTTGTATGACCATATGAAAATCTCTTTCTTAATTTTCAATACATCTAGGATATAATCTTTCTCTTCTGCAAATAGATATTTTGCTATTTTCATAATTTGTGGATTGTTCGCATCTTGACTTAGGTTCACATCAATGGATTCTTCAATAAGCATGTGAGAACCTTCTTCCATATGATGTGGAGTAGGAATGATATGAATATCATCCTCCACATTTTCAAAGGACTCAGGTGATGCTTCTTCTACTTCAGTTTGAAAAATAGAATTAGGTGAAGATGAAGATTGTTGAGGAATATAAGCATTAGAAGCTATTAGCAATTCTTCGAACAGGATGAACTCAGCTATGGATGGTGGGGATGAAATCTTGTCCATATTAGAATCAATTTCTCCCAATCATATGGATAAGGGAGTGGGGTGAAAAAGTCAACATAAATCATGTTAACTTGGTGGATATGAAGTGGCTATGATTTGGAGAGTGAATTGTCTTGCTCACTCTCTCTAGGGAGCAACTGACCTATGGTGGGTGAATTATGATTTTGCAAATGCAACCAAGGTGGTGGTGATGGATATGGTTTAGGTCACTCTCATGAAATATGTAAGTGAAATATGGATTGATCAATATGGAACATTGTAATATAGTACTTATATCTCTCAACAAGCTCTATAGGGACCACATCTTCTTGGGGACCATAAAAAATGTGATTGATCATGTCCATGTTTGGTCCCATTTCCTAAAAGTTCTCAAAATAATTATTGGAAATGTAATTGATCATAGCTATATGGGGTCTCATCTCTGGGAAGGCCTCATGTAAATAAGGTACAAACTTAGGGTCTAAATACTCATCATCGTTGTCTTCGCTCTCATCATCATCCCCTTTGAAATCTAGGGTGAGTTGCTAAAATATATACTCAAAGGAGGAGTTTGAGGTTGATGGCTTGTATCCTAAGCTAGAGTGATCTTGCACTTCTCGATATTGGGACTCAATTATATGATGTGGGCCCTGCTCATGTCATCCAAGATCAAATCCTTGCTAGTTAACCTAATGAAAATATCACATGGAAAAATATGGGTTGGATAGATATTCTAAGCTAGAACAAAATTCCTACATGGGTTCTTCATTAGGAGGAGATGGATTGGATGAAGAATCCACTCCCCCATATATAAAGTTAATCCTTTTTGGCTCATAACCCATTCTATACACTGCACCTATAGCCAAAGGTGGGTCACGTGGGTGATCATAATCTCTAATTGACTTAATGGGTGGTGTTATTGCAAAACTCTCAATTATGTACTTGCCAATACTTGAATTGGTCATATGAATAGTAACTTGAGTTGGCTAGGATTTTGGTGATTCGAATTCTAAAGTAGAGGCTTCAATGGTGGCTTGTGGTTTAGATGGAGGTAATGGCTCACTCAGTAATTATTCTTCTTGAATAGGTGACCCTATATGTGACATAATGGGTGGTGGGGTTTGAGATGAATTTGGTTCAATGGATTTTTTAGTGGTTGATGTATTTGGTTGGGATGAAAATGTGAAGGGTTTTTATGAAGTGGAAGGTGTAGTTAATGAAGATGATGGTTTTTTGGTGAGATGATCAGGTGTTATGGAAAAATGGTATGAAGTGGATGAGAGTTGACTTGGGTTAATGGCTTGAGATGCAAAGGCATGATAAACTATTGGCAAAACCTCCAGGATGGGTGCTTTGGATGACATGTTGTTAGTTGGAGTGGTTTAAATGATGAGGGACTAAATGGAAATATGGGTGGATGGAAGGGATGGCTCATATGGATTGGATATCAAGTTGTAGTACTTGAATGGTTTAGTGTCAGTTGGAATGCAATGGAATTTTCCCTCGTGCACATATTTCAAACATTGATGTAATGTCAAGGGAACACACTTTATTTCCCTAATATAGGGATGTCTAAAAAGTATGTTGTATTGCATTGGTGAGCATAAATTTGTATCTCAAAAAACAATCATTTCTCTTCCATAAATTATCAATCCGACAAGTTCGTAAACTTTTGAGTGTCACGCATAGTATATGCCTGTAGTGTTGGGGAATAAATTTGGTTGTACCTTATTTAGTTTGGTGGGGGATGTTTAAAATTTTTTAATGTCAATCAAACTAAATAAAATGAGTGCAGAGAATTTAAATAAATAAAATACAATGCTAGAAATAAAATGCGGAAATAAAAACACACACCTAAATTATATAAAGCAAGAACTAAAGCAATAAATTAAACTACAAAAAATAAAGAACATAAATAAATAGGGAAGGACTATTGTAGGGAGTGGGCCCAAGCTCCTGCAGATAGTCCGCCCAACTAGCTACGTAGAGCTTGCTTAGATAAGAGAAATTGCACTCTTAATAAATTTGAAAAGAAATAAAATAGAATAATTTATCCATAAATTTTCCTCCTTCTCTTAGGGAAGACCTGTGCATTTATACAATGCACAACCTTCCTCTATTACAAATTTAGGTAAGTCTATTTCAGACTTGCAGTTACAATAGATATGCAATGAATATTGCATCCGTTCAATTATAACAACCATATATTAATTAAAACATTCACACACTAATTTTTTCCTCTTGCAGGATAAATCAGGCATGTTCTATTTTATCGTAATAGAATATGTCTAGTAGAAAATAATAGATGTGTTATTCTATTTTAATAATATTGCATAAAATAGAATATCTCCCACATTGATCGCTGGAAAAATTGTTGCTCTTGGTTCATCCATCAGTGTGAAATAACAATGCTCACATTACAAAGGTATCCAACCAGTAAAATAATAGAAGTGTTCATTCTATTTTAATAATAGTAAATAAATAAAATATCTCCTTTTTGTCTTCATGTGCAACCTCCTCCTTAGCCGATTGGTCAACCGATCAAAGCTGGCTTGGTCAATATTACAAAGTATGGAGGCATGGAAGCACCTTCTTCATGAGGAAGGTGCCTACTTTTATTGGGTGCCTTCCTTATAAGGAAGGTGCCTACTCCTACTAGGCACCTTCCTTGAAGAGGAATGCACCTACTTATATTAGGCACCTTCATTGAGGAGGAAGGCGCCTACTTCTGCTAGGTGCCTTACTTGAAGAGGAAGGCACCTACTTCTACTGGGTGCCTTCCTTGAAGAGGAAGGCACCTACTTCTACTGGGCACATTCTTTGAAGAGGAAGGCACCTAATCTCATGCCTTAGTTTCTGAACGTAGAAGTATGCCAGGTCCAAGTGGATGTAGACTGGAAAACACCATATTAGTAGCAAAACCTGCATTTATACATAATTCCCACTAAAAACACCAATCAAGCATAATACTGAATTTTCTATCAATTATATGCATAAGTTATATAAAAATGCATCTCACATGCTAATTAAACCAGTAATGATACCCCTTAATAGTGTATAAAAATGTACATTTTTAGGACTCATCATCCCCCCATGCCTAACATGTGCCACACCCTCGTGGCACGGAAAGCTGAAGTTATACCTCTCGTAGGATGACCATTTTTTTTTTAAATGGCCTTCAGTAGTTCTATTTTTTCTTTGTTGGCCCTGTTATTGAGCACTGTTGTGTTTTTCTTCCATTGACTACTGTATTTTTTTCATTGAGTGTTGCTACAACATTGCATGCAGATTTAGAATTTTCTTTTGCTCGTCCATTTATACAAGTCAAAGTAGATTGCAAATACACTCTATTTTTTTTTCTTCTTTAAATTAGCAGATTGCAATCCACTAACATTCCTTTGTAATTTGTTGTGGATTGCTATTACGCAGCACAATAGCATCGTAAGTGACGTAAACCATTCTTTTTCTTCGAATTATGGATTCAGGCCTCCTCTTGTCTTGAACTCAACGAAAATTAGTCCACACTGCTCCCTTTATTAAATATCTCAGATTGTGACTTCGTTGTTCCACCAATCAATTCACCGTCTAAATATTTCATGATGCACAAATGAAACAAGGTCAAATCTATTCACGTGAATGCCATAGCTTTTTCTATTTTTTTATTTTTTTTCCATTTCGAGGTAATAATATTTTTCATCTGAGCATGTCATACGTTGGAACTTCGATGGGAGATTTTGATAAGGATAATTTAAGGGAGCATCTACTGATGTTTAACATGGAAATTATTTTTTAATATAACCGTACACATAATTAACAGAAAAAAATTAGTATATATACCTAGGTGAATTTCATAGAACCTGGTGTATATGATGCACGTGATGTGATATGTCTTAATGTTGGTGCTCCTGGAGATTTTATTTCTTTCTTTCTTTATTTATTTATTTTTCTAGCTACCTTCTTTCTCCACACCATTAATCATTGTTGTTCTTCCTTCTTCTATCGGTGTGGATTTAACAACTTCAACATCGCAGCCATAATTTACCATTTTTTTATTCTTCCCCGCTTAAATTGGTGACGCCCTTATCGCCAGCAATAGGTCCCTCTGCGCAAAAAGTCTGTAGCCTTCTGAACATAGGTCCCATATTGAATAATAGACACCCCCATTAGGTCCCATATTAAACAACAGACACCCCCATCAAGGGAGAAGAACATCGTTTATTGGTGCCTTCCTCTAGGTGGAAAAAGGCACAACTATACTGGACTAATTGTAGGCACTTTATCCCTGGTGGGAAGTAAGTGCCTTCTCTACTTTATCACTATACTAATTACAGGGCATAAAATGCCACATATTTTAGGCCTATTTTAAGGTAGCTCTGCCTACAGATCATGCTCATGGTTGTGTCCTGCATAACTACACACAAAATTTGGAAAACAAGAATCATGGTCTGTTCTTGAGGCCCTAGCTCTTAGGATACCTTCAGATTGCATTCAGAGGGCACAATTACCTGCACACATGGAAGTAGGAAATTAGGAGTCATGACTTTGTTCCTGTTAGGCCCTGGCTCTCAGGATACCTGTAGCTTGCATTCGGTTCATGATTTCCTGCAAAGTAATAAGAAAGCAATTTTTATACTAAGAAAGACATGTTCTATGCATTTTATTTTTCATTGGGAGGATTCACATTTTTTTTTATCAATGCACCTCTACTGTATGCTATAAAGGCACCTTGTCACTTATTCCTTTTTTTTTTTTGTCCCTTGTGCCATCGAACCACCCAAGTGCGGTAAATAGATCAAGGCACCCTAGATGTCAAGGCGCCTGGTTGCTATGGAAGGTGCCTTCTTGCTGTGGAAGGGCACTTCCAATGTATGGTGCCTTCCTGATGTGAAAGGTACCTCCAATATATGGTGCCTTCCTGATGTAGAAGGCACCTCCAATGTATGGTGCCTTCTTTATACGGAAGGCGCCTCCAATGTATGGCGCCTTCTTCATGCAGAAGGCACCCATTGTATGGTGTCTTCCTAATGCGGAAGGTGACTCCAATGTATGGCACCTTCCTAATGTGGAAGGCACCTTATTTATATGAAAGGCATCTTCTTGATGATCAAGGTGTATTTCATTTTATCATTTTTTTTCACGTATCCTCCCCCTTTATTTTCTTTTTTTTCTCTCTTTTTTTCTTTTCTTTCTCTTTTTTTCTTTTTTTTTAATGAATGATTGAACATTCATCCAAGCTACTGGTATGGTATGGGGTCTTACCCATGCTGATGTCTAATCCACTCTCATAAATGTGAGGTAAGTTTTTAATGGAACTCGTTGACCGTTACTCGAACATTATCTCGGCACTCTACTTTGTACGTGGTATAACATCTCTAACTTTGTTTATCATCCAGGCTATAATAGTCACGCACCTTGTAGAAAAAAAATTCCCAAAATTCCACAACCACCTTGGGCTAGAAGCCTTTCACTTGATCAGGGTTACTTAGCCTACCTTCAAGTGCCAATGTTTCCAAGGAAAAACTCTACTAGTTTTAACCTGTTAGATTGGACGCTACACGATTAGGTACACAAGATAGTTTGTATAGTGCTATTACGAACTCCACATATGAATCTCAATTCACGAAATCTTCACAGACACCTCCTTATTTGTCTACATCGCACTTCATGATGTCCTGCAAAACATAAAAAGAAAAATCTAAACTAAAGGCGTTAAAATAAAATTCTAACTAATTTTTTTTTTAATTTTTCATTTTTCATTTTTTTTCATTATATATATAATTTTTTATTTTTATATTTTGATTACTTCTAGGCTCCTCCCTTGCTTTATTTAGCAACCGGTTGGAGATTTCTCATTTCCCTTCTGGACCAACCTGGTCCTAGGGAAAGAGGATACTTTCTTCCAATAAGTAACAAAAATAAAGCTTCTATTTTTTTCTCTCCCCTATTTTATTTAGCTATCGGTTGGAGATTTCTCATTTCCCTTCTGGACCAAGCTGGTCCTCGAGGAAAGAGGATACTCTCTTCCAACAAGTAGCAAAATAAAACTCTATTATTTTTTTATCTGCTCTTAACTTGGAGCCTTTTTCAATAGAAGATATTTTTTCTCTTTTTTTCATAAACACTATAAACAGTGTTCATTGTGTTGTTGGTGGCAATAATGAAGGTGGGGTCTCCCCCATACCTACATCTGAACTAGTCTTCTAAAAATCATCAATTTCATTATCAACTAGTTTGATGTGTTGTAGCATGAGAAGAGCAATTTCCCCCTTTGACCTCAAAATCAAATTTTTTCAACATAATGGCAAAATGTGAAGGCTGGAAAATGACTACCTGTGGGTTGGCAACTTGGAAAAAACATGGCATAGCAGTATTTTAAAAACACATGCTAGTTTCTGATTCACCAGGTCGCCTCAAGCGCAAGTGAAGAGCATACTCCAAAACAAGATGTTCTTTAAATTTTGCTCTGTCATTTTTCCTGCTATTAATTCCATCATTAAAAATTCACCAATGTGTTGAGAAAGGTTAAGCTTGTAAAAATTTATCATTTAAAACTAAGCTTTTGGAGGCATAATTCTGCAATGGCTTCAATATAAAAACACATCCCTAAAAATTTTCAATTATATCAGACCTGGGTTGTGTTGTTTCTTTTGTTTTCCTAAAACCATTGAGAATATGATAGAAATCCTTCATTGCCAGATTTTTCTAATTTTTTCAACAACACAATTTATTCCTACTTCTACACTTAATCTGGTACATCAGGCATCATGGGTTGAATTCAACCCTAATTTGATATATCAAGGTACATAGGGTTGCATCGATCGATGAAGAAGGTATTACTATGGTAGAATATGCTAATGAGTGGTAGGTATATGAAGAGTATGAAGAAGAGGTTGTTACTTCACCATCATCTAGTGGATGATATGAAGATAAAGATTATGATGTGGCAGAAGCACCTACCTCCCACAATAGCTATTATATAGGGGAGGTAGGATAGGTTGCATCAAGCCCATCACGGGTAATATCATTTTCTATCTCCCAAAATTCAAATTAGGAGGTAGGATAGGCTATTTCTAGCCCCTTTCAAATGATATCCCCACTGAAGACTAGGGAAAGAGCAACAATCAAATCCTTGGTCGATTATAGTTTATCAGGGGAGTATGATGACCATATGATAGAAGATGAATTGATCACCCAAGTGCTTTAGAGAATGGCAACTAATGACATACCCTACCATGGTCAGTGGGAGGAGAAATACAAGGAGCAAGCTAAGTTCCAAGAATCTTAATAGGCTACCATAGCAAGGCAACAAGAATCAAATGACACTCTACGATAGCTAAGGGATATAGTGTAGTTGGAATACAAGATTAAATAGTTGTTGGCCATCAAAATAAATGGAGTTGATGTGATCATACAAACTAACTAGGCCATGTATATAGAAATCTCTTCCATCAACATGGAGGAGAAAAGGGCATCGATAGGAGTATTCCATTCTGATTCCAAGAGGGCATCAAACGTCCAATTTCTAGAAAGAGAGGATCAATCAAAAGCTCTTGTGATGGTTGTTTTCCAAAAATAGGAGAGCCCTATTTTGTATCAAGGGTCCCTTATAATCAAGGTTGTGGACAGTGGTTAAGGAGTCAACCAAAATTTTTATGATTGGCCAATCAGTTGGTCAATCGATAGTTGACCAGTCAAAGACTACCCAGTCAATTGAAGAGACTACGACACTAATGTGTGTCATTAATAGCATCATTAAATCTCAATGATTTTTCAATCTAGGGTGGTGTCCAAGGCTATTTACAAGAGAAGACTTAAGTAGGGTTGTAGTTTAGTTCATTTGGGAGCAGTAGGTTTCATTGGCAGAATAGATTATATGGGGGTTTTAGATCACCTTTTAATCCTATCTTGCATAAAACAAACTAATCTACTTGCAAAAATGGAAATATGGTCTTTAAGTTACAAAAATTGGAATCTAGTTACAATTGTAGAAATTAAACCTAGTTACTTTTGCAGGAATGGAAATTGTTGAGTAATAAGCACACAAACTAATCCCTGTTAATGTTCTACTATAGAAGGTTGTCAATATTCTGTCATAGTAGTTTACATCAAAATAAAAATGCAAGAAAAATTGAAAAGTTGGAAATAAAGAAACAAATACAATGTTGCAAATTGCTTTAATTGTTGAAAAATAAATCAAGAATCACAGATTAACTAATCTATCAATTGTCACACATTTATGCAATCTAAAAGTTCACTCTTAAACATGGAAAATAAATCCTAAAGCTACAGCAATGGTTAGTGTAAAACAAGTAAATTAATTGAAAAATATCCACCTCAATCTTGTTACAACAAATTTCAGGGGAAAACCTATCAGTAAGTCCTTATCCTAGGCCTGGAAGTGGCCCTTGCTTCCTTTTACAGAAGAAGGTATAAAAGCTCTTCTACTTGCTAAATTCTAACACACTCATGCACAATGAAAATTGATGAAAAAAACTGCACTTTATTATTCCAGAAATAACATTACAATTATGTTGTTGCACTCTATTGCAATCTGATATCTACTACTAAAAACTCCTATTTCCTAATAGCTACTTAGCTCAACCAATATGGGAGCTATGCTATTTATAATATCTAATATCTATTTACATGCACAAAATATTCCATTTCTATTTTACAACTTATTTGCCTAATATTCTGCAACTAATTCTGGGTCTATTCCTGGATAGGATCGACTGCATTAGTTGATATTTCCTCATGAGTTGTATATTTTGGTTGGAAAGGAACAGTGGAGATAGTTGTAGAAAGTTGTTCCTATATCCCCTCAACCTTGGTTTACCTTTTCAACCACTTAGAAACCACATATATTTTCAAAAAGAAGCATGTTCCCCTATTATTCTGAAGATCTTTGGAATAACTAATTGTAGGTTCACTTTATGCTAAAAATGCATTCATAATGTCTGTTTTGGTTGTTTCTTTTAGGTAGGTCATTTAATCTAGCTTTCAAGAGGTGATTCCAACTGATTTCATCCTTCTCCATTGGTAAATTCCAGGCCTTTCCAGGATGGAATTTATATGGTAATTCTATGTTTTTCCTGCTTTTGCTGCAACAATTACAACTTTGGTGCTATTTGCAAGTTTTTAGACCAATTAGCATGTGGAAAATAATTTAAATATAAATACAAGGGAATATATCATGTTGCTTATCAAAATCATGCATTTCATTTATCAGGAAACCATGCTAAAACTATGCAATAGTGTTACTCTGTTATACCCTGTTGTTGCCTATTTAGACCATGTGGGAATGCTTATAAATAATTCAGATATCTTATTTAGTCCTTCTGAACTCATTCCATCCATTTCCTCATGTTTTGCTTGATAACTTCAAGGTGCTCCTATAAAGTGACAGCTTGCTGATTTAGAAATTTGGCTCCAATGTGGATTTCAAACAAGTTCAAAAGGTGGGAAAACATTCAAAAAAATTTGTGAAATTAATGGACATCAGCATACCACATTTGGCTAATTGAAATGCATTTTTTAATTGCTACTTAATCAAGCAAAATCAATCATAAAATTCTAATAATAGTCAAAATAGGGGTATAATATTCCTAACATGAAATCATGCAAACAATTAACAAATAATATATTTTAATCAACTATTTGGCAATTAACTTTGTCATGTTTGGTAATATAACCATTTTTTATATGTCAAACATAGTGCAATAATGAGTCATTTTTGGGCCTCTTCAAACACAAGTGAATGTTGCTTAGCCTACTGATGAATCACCTATACATTACCCTGTTGTCTAGTCAATTGTAGGGTAGGATAAGGAGCGTGATGTGGACCAATCATAGGATTAAATCAATCCATTTATAGATACATAATTAGCTATTCAACCATCGATTGACAATATCAAGGTTGGTTAGTTTGATGCACAGCCAATGGTTGAACCTCTTGATGACACATCCATGGACCATGATGCATAGGATACATAGTCTTTAGAGGTCCAAGAAATACCACCTCCATGGAGGAAGGTAGTGATTGGTCTCATGACACCTCTAGTTGATCCAGAAGCCCTGAGATATACACAAAAATTTCATTTCAAAGCTAAGGTATAGAGGCCACCACAGAGAAATTCAAAGACTAGGGTCAAGAGGGCACCCCAATAAAAGAATAAGGTACAACTAGACCTAAACTCAGATGATGAATGGGTTTCATCCATGCAAGATTTCACCAACCATAGGTAGCAATTCTAGAAGCTTAAGAAAGGCTTGAAGAAGGCTAAGAAAGAGAGAAAGGATCACAAAAAAATGACCAGAGAGCCAAGTGTAAATGTTAACCCGACAAAACCAGACTAATTATGGGACCTGTATGGTTCTATTAATGGGAATCCATTGAATATGTAGGTGTAGACACCTAAAATGCATCATGTTTAGGAGACTACTCATATGGGAACATTCACAGGCCATATGAATAATCTTGGACCTTTAAAAGAGCACTAGTGGTCCTAACCACTTAAAAGGGGTAGTTCTAGCCCATTTAGGCTTGGCCGCTATAGACCAGAGTGATCACCAATCCTGTCCACTCAAGATGAGAACGATCACATCTAGTTGCTACTGACAACAATGACTAGCACTAAAATATGAACTACCATGAGGGATTGCTCAAATCATGGGCAATAATGATAGATTTCATGCATTTCAAAGGAATATTAGTGAGGAACTCCTAGAGTTCCTCCTGACTGCCCCTTCCATGCCAATCCAAGACTGAACCTTTCCTCTGGAACAATTATTTTGCATGCAAATCTAGAGTTTGGCTTTTCCAAGAAGCCATGCCCTAGATCTGGACCTGAAATCAAGAAGGCTACTGTTGGTCAAATATCTACCTACTTAATAAACACTACATTTATGCACACTAGATATGGCCAAAATTGAAAGACCAGAGGAAAGAGATGTCCTCCATACCAATCTCCAGAGAGGGTTGGTTCCCGAACTAATTCTAAAAACTGGTAAAAGACTAGGGATGCAGGAAAGATATTAGAAATAACAAAAAGAGATGGGAAATATGGCCACAGGCTAAAGTGCAGGATTGGTGTTAGACTAACTAGCAAGAAAAAACTCAAGCACAAAGTAGCATTTGTAAAAGGAAATAGAACATAATAAGTTCATGATCTGGCCATAGCAACTATCAAAATGGTGCTCCAGCATTCACCTTCTTATTATAAATTTTAAATCCAATGATAGAATTTAAACAGAATAGCAAACAAGATGAGCAAATGACAATAGAAGCACACGACACAGAAATTAACCACACACAAGATCACTTGCAACTTTAGAAATTTGATGCCTTGTATTAATGCAGAGAGCTTGGAGAAATCTCTCACAAAATGTCTAACCTCCTCCCCCTTTTACAATGAAATTTGCCCAGTATTTATAGAGGTTTTCACCTCTTTCATTTAATACATAAGAGAACAAAATGTCCTGAGATCAGAGACAATCAACAAAATCCTCCTCGAATTCTTTGAAAATCCATTCGCCTGGGGAAAAAATTTATAAAAATATAAACTTCGGACGGAGGCGTGCACATTAGGAGCAAACATTAAATTCTTTGGATTGCTTCTGATACATTGGAAAATATGAAAGCTCGTTTCTCTTTGCCTTTCTCTTCGTGATCCATAAAATGAAGTAACTGAGGGTGCTCTTCATTAAATGCTGAATTCAATTGCCTTGACCAAATTCTTGTTCACCCACGTTCACTTTTACCTTGAGCTTTGTTTCACCCCTTTGTAAACCGAGAAGGTGCGCGTGACAATCTTATGAAATATGTTCACCTTTAGAAAGGGTTGAACAACACATTCACTCCTGTGGAAGGGTCAACGCAACCTTACTTTTCCATATATGTGAGTTTGCCCATGGGAGGGGTGAACGACATGTTCACCCCTCAACTAGGGCGAACCTGATTTGAGTTTCTTTTCAGGCACACACACCACTAGATATTGTCGAGGCTCGTTCACCCCTTAAGAAGGACGAAAGACACTTTAACCCCTTTGGAAGGGCGAGTGCGACCTTGTCCTTTTGATGTTGTGCCTTTGAAATTTTTGAACTTGTTCACCCCTTTCAAGGGTGAATGGAGCGTTTGCCTCTTCTTTGGGGCAAACGTAAATGCATATCCAATTTACCAAGTTTCTTTGGGATGAAATTTTGATGTTTCACCTTTGTATTCTCCATTGAATTTTATAGGAATAAACTCAAAAGGGATTTTCAAAAATGCATCAAAACTTGGCAAATAGAAAATTATTTAAAATATTACATATGGAAGCCAAAGATACAAATATGTACTGTCTATATACTGCAATCACAATCAAATATGTACTCTATATATTGAATTCTCAATGAATACAAAATGGCCAACATTTCTTGGTGACTCACGGGGTATCCAACTCTCATGGATGCAAGTGATCCCAGGCCTTTATACATTGGGTGCAAAGTATGTCTCATTTTTTGGTGGTTGCCTGTGTGCGCTCTTGTCTCTCCACCTCCTCTATGACTCTGAGCACTTTTGCACATTCAGCTTCCTCCACCACTTTCATCGTTGCTTCATGATCTACTATCGCTTTCTCTTCTTGCTCTGCAATACTCTTCGAAAGATCCTCGTAAGTGTGAACAACATCATGCCAAGCTTTGGTGGTGAATAAGCAAATAACATTGAGAAATTTATAAATGAAGTGAAGACTTTGCACATCCATCAAGCTGAGGCACTTTGAACGTTAGGCCAATTCATAAAAAGATAGCTCTAAGCACATATACTTCTCTATTAGAGGTAAAACTTGTACTTAAGTAAGGGGCTCCTCCAAGGTGTTAATGTTTGCAATATCTTCAATAAATGGACTCTAGAGCTCTTGTAATTGCTCCATTGGAAGAGGCTCACCCCACTCATCTAGGAAGGTAGTGAAGCCCAACCAATCAATAGTCTTAAAATGAGACATCAAAATAGTATGCTTCCGCTCAATAGTATTGAGGACAATCCGACCTTCATTTACAAGGTCCATGGACTGAAAATAGCTTTGCAACGTTACTTGCGCTTGGGACCAGGCATAATCCATATCGCTGAGAGGGCAAATATGCAAAGGCATATTCAACAGAGCTTGTATCTTCACAGTTGTTTCCATATGGGGAAAAAGAAACTCTTCCACAGAATCAATCATTTGTTACCCAAGCTGGATCTATATCCCCACTTCCCATAAATATTGTAACACCTTGATAGCATGTGTGACCAACTTTGTAGAATTTTGGACAGAGTGAAGGCGAATGTCTCTCACACTATCATGTGAAAATCTTGCGACAGGTGTTGTCTTAGCTTCAAGCTGCTTCTTGAGTTCTTCTACCTGTTGTTGAAGATTATGCATTTCAATTCGAGTAGCATCGTGCTCCTTCAAGTGCACCTTGACTTGATTGCACAAATATTCATTTTTAGTGGTCGTTCTTTCTTCTGTCACCTTGCTCTTGGCCAGCACACTCTCCAACTCCAGCACTTTATCTTGCACTTCAAAATATTTTTCTTTATAGTGCTCCTTGTGTAAATACAATGAGCTCATATCTACTTGCATGTTACCCATTTTTTCAATGGGATCAATCCACATTAGATATTTAGTGATAGTCTCAGAAACATAATCTTTAGGCTGCAACTCACTTTGGGGTTTTTTAACTAGTGGAGTGAAGGTTGTCACATGAGCCTTCTTGGCAATTGGATCAAAATCCACCTTTTAAATCGGCTATGCCAATGCGAAAGCTTCCTTTCACTGCATACTCTTCAACCAATGGGAAGAGCTGAGGTGCGCTCGATTTAATTTTTCAACTTATGGCTACTTACAGGCCACCTGCACATCTGGAACAGTCTGCAACTCCAAAAATGGTGTAAATGAGACAAAAAATTATGAGCAACTAGGCTCAGTGGACATGGATGACACAGATTGAAATGGAGGAATGGATACGGGAACGGTGGAAGGGAGAGAAAGAGTGGAGGAATTGGTAGACATAGATGTGGTTGTAGTTATGCTAATCCTATATGGAACTTGCATACTAAAAGCCATATGGGTAGAAGAAGTGATGACTGAGGGAAGGGGACGGAGAAAAGGATTTGTCCCTGATGCATACAAACTAAAATAAACGGAGGACAAAGGAGCAAGAATAAAAGAGGGAGCAGCAATGATTTCAAAAATAGGAGTAGAAGTGGAAGAGGGAACCATGGAAAATGAAATAGAAGAAATACCAAAGGATGGGGAGATAGAAAGTGGAGGGGATGAAAATATAACAGATGGGACCAAAGAATAAATCACTGTGTGCTTCTTGAGAGAATGGGAAGAAGAGAGAAAATATGACATACCTTTGGGTGCAAGTGCAACTTGTTCTATGGATGGTGGAGGTTGTGCAACTGTCTCCTCTTGCTTATTTATCTTCTATCCACCAACATTAAGGGCTATTTCCTCATTCAAAATCTCAACATGAGAATTTTTAGAAAGTTTTTCCTCCTCTTGTTGTGCCATCGAAAATATTTGCACTACTGAAGTAGGAAGCTCAACATTGGGTGAAAGGCTCACTGTCGGTATAGAGGTGACGGTGGAACTTGATGTAGAAGGAATCACAGTACCCGAATACATGGGTGTTGTAACAGTAAACATAGTGGTTGCGCTAGTGCAAGGTGTTTAGTTGCTTTAGGAAATGGAGGAGCCATCAGTTGTCTCTACTGCTTGGGCATGGGAGCCTCCTCCTAAGGGTGCTTCATTATTTGATACCACCTTTGGAAAACATATTGTTGTTCTTATTCTTCTTATTCATCCTCGGCTTCATCCTTAACTGTAGGACTCTCCTCTTTAGGTTTGATTTCACCACTTTCGGACTGCTAAAAACTTTGCGATAAAATAGTGGTAAAAGCAATGGGTTGATAGGAATCCGTAAAACTATCATAAACTTCAAAAAATTGTGTATCAAGTTTCAACCTGTAATCAGCATACGACTTCCTCCGATGAATGCGCATCACCCACCAGTTCATAATTTTATCCTCCTTCCAGTCAAGATTTGCTTCTTTGACAGTTGTGAATAGACCCGAAGGAGGAATATGTGTTGTATTTTTTTTTGGATTATACTGCGCTTCCTGCTCATAATAATCATGCCATGGAGGAAGAGAGGACATATTCTCTACATGCCAGTTCATGTTTGGCCCATCAAAATTATTCTACCACTTTTGAATATCTGGGCACGGGCAGCAATGAAAGGTCTTCACCTTAATAAGTTCCAAAAAATTTCCAAGTGGATCATATTGCCAATGTTGTGGCAACTCAATTAGTCCCAGGTCCTAAAGCGCCACTATCAGAAGGCAATTTTTCCCAATTTGGTTTACCTCTATACTTCCAAACTTAAAAGGCATAGTACAAATTATCTTTTTTCCTCATCCAGAATCGTATATGTCATTGATATAATCCATCTGGCACACAACTTCTATTGCAAAAATATGCACAATAGCAAAATAAAGCAACAAAAAGGTGTACCTGTATATCCAAAAATCCAAACAACCACACCCTGAGTGAGCAGAAATACGTCACCCCTATCCTTTGAAAAAACATTATTTATTAAGTCACGGGGCACTCAGTCGTAACTGCCACAGAGCAATTCAATGGCAGGGCCCAAAAACTAGCTATTAAGGCCGTAGACAGACTCTTTCTTTGTTAACACTTGAGTCCACTTGTAAACCAATAGGGGTTCATTCTTTTTTCCTGTTTGCATAACAGTAATGAAATAAAAACGTCACTACATCTGGAATAAGAAGAACCATACCAGTAGCGAAGTGTATCGAAATTACCTAGACTTTCATTCTTGCAGTTTTTGCAATTGGAATTCTTCGAGAAATAAATTTGGCCTAATCAAAATAAATTGGGTTTCCATCCTACCTCATAGTAGTAGGAGAATATAACTCTACCTTGCGAATACATTGAGCCATAGTTGCCTGCCATTTATGCACCATTTCATTCGAGGGCAACCTAGAAATATAGTCAAGCATGGAATAGATGTCCTGGCACTTAAACTCTGAAAGAGGTTTAGGCAAATTCAGTAGCTGCCCCATCTGTGGCTCCTTGATGAGCTGAGTTTCCATGAATTGTCTCATAATAACTGTGGAAACATATCTATCCTCTTGCTCATCTGTATGAATTTTCTTGTTCACTGCATAATTTGGTGTGCTCACCCCATAGAAAAAAGCCTCTTGGACCTCGTTCGATGTAATTGTAAATAAAATCTCTTGTATGGCATTTCAAACGGCCCTAGTAGAGGAGTCATAATATGCAATTAACTGGATAAGCTCAGGGCATGGGTGCACGAACGAACAAATATACCATGAAAGCTATGAATTATGAGGTATTGTGAGCCATCTATTATAGGAAACCCCTGACTCACTGTAGCTTTGATCTCTTGCATCAATCTTTCAACCCCCTTATGCGTGATCAAACAATCACCAATTTTGGCCATTTTATCTTCACAGGAATCTAGGTCAACATAATCATTATGTCGGGCTTTCTTAGCCCTCGAACTCCTTTCTCGCTTCTTAGCGGTCTTCACTTCTACAACTTCCTATGCCTTTTTTGGTTCTTTACTGCGTCTGCCCATATTGCTAAACAAAAAGCAACGACTCTTCTACAATTTCCTACTTCAAGATTTCAAAAATTCCTCTGCACTTCGAAGCACAGGATAAAAAGAAGCAAAATTTTTAAAATAAGAGAAAAAACAAAATTTACCCTTTACCTCCTAGAATTTAGAGAGGCGCTACCAAATGTTACAATAATTATAGAATTAAATACAGACGCATCTTCGAGGAGAAATATTCTTTGAAAATAGCTCAAATGTCCTTTCCAATGTGTAAAAATCCTCTTCCCTGATTCACCATCGGATTCTCCTAAAAAAATTATGCCCTCTCCGCTACACAATCTTATAGAAAAATGTGCCCTGGCACCAGAAGCTTGTTAGGGAAACCAACCCAGCCGTTAATTATTCAATCATCAATTCTAACTACTACCTTGAAAAGCCCAACTCGAATGCTTCCCTCATTTGAAAATCATTACTTGAATTCGGTGCCCACTACTTTCGATTATCGCCACGTAATTTTGGGGGTGAATTAATTTTCCAAACATGCTTTTGAGAATATCTTATTCGGAAAAATCCCTTCGTGCGCTTAGGAATCCATGGGTGATTCTTGTTTTCAGATGAAAGTACTCCTTTCCATGTAGTGCATGTGTCTTTAAAACTTCAAAGCACGTCTCCCTTTTTTATAAAAGTAGTTTTTAAAAAAAACAACAGCAGGCTTTTTCTATTTTTCCCCTTTTGTCCTTTTTTTTTATTTTAAAAGGCATCATGCACAATCTCTTTTTTTTTTAATTCATCCTTTCACCTGATGACATCATCAAAGTGCATTCGCTTTAGAGAGAGGTGACTATGATGTTCACCTCCTTCAAGAGGCGCACGCGAAGGTCTATCGCGACTTTGCCAATCAGGCGAATGAAATTTTAGCATTCATTTTTTTTCTTTTCAAAACATATTTGTTTAAAACACAAAAATATTTACATATATACAGGGTGTTACCTCCGATTTTGAAATTATGAAATATAAGCCTTCAGATTAAGGTCATTCATTGGGATAGGAAGCTCATACCCTTCCATTTCATAGATTTAGAATGCATTAGAAGAGATGACAACAAAAATTTGAAATGGCCCTTCCCATATTGCATCAAATTTATGATGTTTTCCTGGCTTTGACTTCTTTTAGTTCCATTTTAATACCAAATCGCCCACCTGGAAGCTTCAATTAGTCATTATTTTCTTGAACCACTTCTTCATCTCTATAGCATGTTTTGCGAAGGCATGATAAGCTTGCTCCCTTTCTTCTTCTAATTGCAACAACTGTGCCAGTCTTGCTTCCATAGGATTGTTTCCTTCATTTTCATCCTGGAATATATGCAATGTTTGGAGCACAGGGAGTTCAATGTGAGTAGGAAGAATAGCTTCTTTCCCATAAACCAAAGCAAACGAGGATTTTTTTATAGACTTATTCACTGAAATGTGATTAGCCCAAAGTGCCTGATTTAATAACAAATGCCAACTTCTCTTATTGTCGCCCATTATTATTTTCAAAATACAAAGCAATTTTTTGTTGGTAGACTCAGCCAACCATTCCCCTATGGGTAATAATTGGAAGAGGTCTTCAAGTAAATACCATATCTGCTGGTAAATTATGTAATTTTGGCTCCAATTAAGGGAGTACCATTATCAGTGACTAAATAATCTGGTATGCCAAAGCGAGTGGTGAAGATTTCCATGAAAGAAATAATAGTCGCCTAATCTGATTTTTTGGTGGGTATAGCTTTTGCCCACCTGGTGAAGTATTCTATCATTGTCAAAATACATTTATGTTCCACAGAGGAGTGCAAATCAATAACTCCTATAAAATTGAGACCCCACTATTGAAAGGGTGCTTCCACCTGGATCGGATGCAGTGGTGATGCTCCTTTCCTAACTCAACCCACATATCTTTGACAACTGTCACACTACTGGCTTATCTTGTGTGAATCGATGAAAAAAATAGGCCAATAATACCTAGCCTGAATAATTTTTAGAGCCCTAGGTCTGCCTACATAATGCCCTCCTGATAGCTTGAAATGGAATTATTCCAATTTTTTTTTCTTCTCAGAAAATTTTACACATCTAAGGAGTATACCATCAATATTCTTATAATATAGTCCATCAGGAAATAGTACATGCCTGAGTGCCTGCAATCTGAACCTTCGATTCTGAGAAGGGTTAAGGCAGCTATGACACCTTCCAAAAGTAAAATACTCAATGAGTTCCTTGGTCCACTCTTTGTCGCCTATTGTATTATTCACACAAATCACATCTTCATGACTCGTCTTGACCACAACTCTTTTAGCCAATTCTTGAAAGAGAGCATGTCCACGAACAAATTTTTTCAGCTTGATCTCTACATCATACTCCTGGATCTTTGAGACCCATTCGGCCCTTTTATCATCCAATTCTCCTTGAATTATAAAATTCTGAACGTCAGGATGAATGACATAAACCACAGTCTTACTCTGAGAAACAAAGTGGTGAAAATTCTTCAATGCTTTCATAACTGCATAAACCTGCTTCTTTATAAAGTTGTACTTTTCTTGGTGTGGTGCTATAACCTAGCTTAGAAAAGTGATAGGCTTTTCTTCACTATCATATTTTTTTTGCGTTAGCACGATAGCATAGCTTTCTTGCTCACATACTACATACAATATAAATTCTTTGGAGTAGTCAAGGTTGATTAACATTGGCGCTTGAGTAATTCTCTCTTTGATTTCTCGAAAAGCTCACTTCCTAGATTATATCCACTTAAACTCAACATTCTTCTTCAAAAGCTTAGTCATGGGTTTGACGACTTGGGAAAAATTGACAATAAAATTATGAATGAAGTTTATCTGTCCAAAGAAGGATTGCAAGTATTTCTTATTAGCTGGTAACGACAATTTCATGAGCACTTTGGCTTGTGCAAGGTCTATGGCCAATCCCTCCTATGAAATCACATGGCCCAACAACTTCCCTTCATTGATTGTAAAATTGGCTTTTTAGAATTTATGGAAATCCCAAATTCTCGACACTTCTCAAATATTTGCCTTAGATGGAAAACATGACCTGTTCTGCAATGCAAAAACACCATCATATCATCAAGATAAATCACAATGATTTTATTTAGCAACTCATGAAAGGCAACGTCCATGGCTCTCTGAAAAGTAGCACTACCATTTGAAAGTCCAAAGGGCATCCGTTGGTAAGCGAACGTGCCCCACTTAGTTGTAAACATTGTCTTGTATTGATCTTCATATTTAACCCAAATTTGATTATACCCAGAGAAGCCATCTAGCAAGGAAAATCTCTGGGCACCAACCACAACATGAATAATTTGGTCTATCTGAGGCAGAGGATAATGGTCCTTGAGTGATGCATGATTTAAATTTTTAAAATCAACACACAGACATATGCCCCTATTCTTCTTTCTTATAGAAACTAGGTTTTCCACCCAAGTGGAATGCTTAATAGGGTAAATGATCTTCGTCTCAAGAATCTTCAGGAGCACTACTTTCATGAGGACTTCAATTTTGGGATTAACAGGGTGTTGCTTTTGCCAAAAAGGCTTAACTCCTTGTAACTCAATAGTATGCTGAATCACGTTATTTTCATATCCTTTCAATTCTTGATAACTCCATGCTACAATATATGGATATTCATAGCGCATATTTCTAATGCCTTCAATCTCATCTGCTTCGCAATCAGTACCAATCTTGATGATATTTCTTGGTTCTAACTGCAATTCCCTGTATTCCTTGGCATCCACCTTAATCCTATGTTTATCTTCCCTATCACTTTGATCAAATAAACTTTCTAGTGAAATCAAACCTCTAGGAATATGATTATTCCTTAACTGGATTATTCCTTCCTTTTATTCATCCATGAGAGTTCTATCTTCTACGCTGGCAGCTTCTTTGAGTAAAAAATTTACTATTTGCTCATCATTATCAAACACCTACCAATAGAAGCCCTTATCTGGAATAGAAGGTCTGTAAATCACCCTCACCATCTTGGGATTTTGGACCACTTGCTCAACAGGAGAATAATTAGCACCCAGGGAAGCTAAAATATCGACATGTCTATTTTGTTCCCAAGGAATCACCTGAATATTCAAAGATTTAAATGCTTCCAAAATATTCCACACCCTTTTGCAATAAGCCTTCAAGTAATGTTGCTTTGACACTCATCTATTTGTAACTTGATTGACTATAAGCTTAGAACCAGCAAAAACAAGCAACTATTTAATTTCCAAATTTTTGGTCTTTTTCAAGCCAAGGTATAATGCTTCGTATTCAACTGCGTTATTTGTATAGCTCCAGGTCAATCTATAGGAGTAAGTTTTTTGTATGCCTTCAGGGTAGACCAAAACAACACCTGCTCCCGCACCATTCTTACATTGAGTGCCATCAAAGAACAACTTCCATAACTGATGCGAAACAGGTCCTAGAGGCTCAAGGACTTGCTCTTGGGACTTCTTTGTCTTTTGAATTGAATAACAACCAATATTTGTTCCAATTATGGCATTGAAATCCATCAGCAGAAACTCATCTTCCAAGTGAAGCTCCTCAGGTGCTTCTTCAACCAGACCAACCTCTTTTGATTCTTCGGTCATCATATTCACTGCGCTTGTGACTTTTTCTGCCTCCTCTATATTTTCAATATGAAAAGGGGAGGGCTTCTCATTATGAATGCGAATTCGCATACCCTTGAACGAAATATCCAAATGTGAGTAATCTAGGGAAATATAACCTCCCATATTAGTTGTGAATTCTCTTGAAATGCACATGTTAAAGTAGGGCTCTAAATCAACAACCACAACTTCTTGGGTGACAGTAATCTATGACATGCTATGGAGCACAATTGGAATGTCCTTGATTACTCCAACAGTCTTAACTAGTGTACCATCCAATTGTAATACTTGTGGACTACTCCTCGTATACTTCATTCCCATTACCTCACATACCACCTTTGGCATGATAGTAGTAGCAGCAATAGAGTTGATTATACAATTATGCAATATCCAACCTTCCATTCTCAAAGATAAGTAAAACAAGGGAGGCCAATTTTTACCTGTTTCCAAATTGGGGATCGCTTGAGCCAAGACTTTTTGCAAATGATCCTTCTTTTGGTCTTTGGCGATCTTCAGAGATTCTTGAAAAAAATCAATCTACCCAGGTAACTGTAATACATCATACAAGCTAATCCTTACTGGGATCTTCTTCATTTCTTCTATGATACTGTAGCCACAAGTAGGTGAGACTTTTTCTTCTAGGGGTTGCTCATACTTATCTTGATACTGTTGCGTAGCCTCTACTCTTTGTCTTTTTATCAACGAAGGATACTTGAGTCTTTCCTTAGCTTTCTCCTTTGTCTCACTGGGGATGGGAGTAATGGTAATGCATTACAAAGTCGAAGGCTAAGCTTGCGCTTTATCTTGTGCTAGATTTTTTGACTTGTCAGCATTAGGAACCTTTGTTGGGGATGCCCGCTTCTCTTCCTACACTTTTGGAGCTACAGGTACTTTCAAATGTCGCAAGTCTATAGGATCAACAGTCACTGGCCTCTTCCCAGACCTAGAGAGGACTAAAACTTGCTCTGGATATGACACCATATAATTGTGCTCCACTTATCAAATTATATTAATTTTCTCGCTCAAAGAACTTTCTGCTAATTTCTGAACATAGTTCAGATGCACCATACATGTATCTTCACCATGAGGATCATTACATGTAGAACACCAATATGTCCTTTCGGACACATTAACCTCATAATTTGCTTGAATCATGGTGTTTTTCTTTGGTCCCCTGCTGGTAGATGCTTGCTCTTGGGTGATTGGTGGAGTCTAAAACCTTCTAGATCAAAACTCAGCCTTGACTTGCATCTTCCTCACAGTGGTAAGCTCATTGGATATCATCCTCAAAGCCGCATTATTGGATTTTACTTCTTGTAACAATGTCATGAGGGGGTCTATATTGGGTGATGGAGTTGGCGCTGGCAATGGCAAGGGTGCTTGCAACGTGAGTAGGGTAAAGGGGTTGGAGGTACTGGCGATGTTGGAAAAGAAATGGATGAAGGTTGTGATGGTACTTTTGGAATGGGAAATTATGGATAGCTCATAGCATAAGACTATGGTACAAGGATAGGAGATATTTGAGGGAAGCCTAAATTCCATGAAGGGACAAGAACATCGATGACATAGGCTATGAAAATGCATTAGAGTAAAGGTATTGTGGCAGATCACGTAGAATAGGCATCGTTGCTTTCAGAGGAAGCCTACCTACAACAATCAAATTTTATTTAGCCTTTTGAGCTTGTGTATAGAGATCTGAGAATGTGGTCACATTAGCCTAGTGCACCACCATACCAATATCGGTACTAAGTGCTCGAAGGTAATAAAATTTTGCTTGCTCGTGGGTTGGCTGGAAACCATCTGGAACCCTCTGCCAGCTTCACGAAATTGAATGTTAAAATATACAAGTTCCTCTTATGGATGTCTTTGAATCAAGGTGAACTAGTGTAACAAAGAATATGGATCAGCCTGCTCATGGAAATTCTTAATCAGCAATTCTACCAATTTATCCCATGAGGTAATGATACCAGGCTGTAAAGATCGATACCAATACAACAATTTCCCTCTTAATGACAAAACCAAAAGTTTTATCATCACATCCTCATTAGTTATATCATGAATAGTTGCAAGAGAGGCCACATCTTGGATATGCTCATATGCAGTTTTTCTAGTACCATCATATGTGGGTAAAGCCTTTAGAGTAGCTTGAGGTACAGAATTTTGTGCCTACAAATTTAGCACTCATGAGCTATTCCAAGCTAGAAACTGCCTTGGAAGCTATTGTTGATGTGGTGGAGGATTTTGTACCATGTGAACAAGAATATGAGGGGTAGGTTACGGGGCGCTAGTGGTTGTACTGGGCAGAGGCTGAGGAAAAATGGTGGCAGTACTTACAGGACATACAGGAGCGAAAAACACACCAGCTAACTGGGAAGATGAAATGGATGGTATGGATGGGATATGAGGGAGTGAATACGTCCATTTAAAAGTGCCTATTTGAGGATGCTCACCTAGCCTTTGAATGTCTAGTTCATAAAATCTAATTTGATTATCAGGATTCTTGGATTTTGATCTTGTATTCATGATAAACGGCTTTCACTGTCTTCATGCTTACGGAGTTCTGGGTAAAAATTGAGTCGCCAGATGTTCTAATTTCAAGTAGGAAGATGAACACCAAACCTAGCGTTGTTAAAAGTGGAACCTTAAAAGTCCCATTGGGTGTGCTAAAAACTGTTGGTCAAATATCTGCCTAATCAATAAACACTACGTTTATGCACCCTAGATACGGTTAATATTGAAAGGCTAAAGGAAAGAGATGTCCTCCATGCCAATATCCAGAGAGGGCTGGTTCTCGAACTAATTTTAAAAACTAGTAAAATACTAGGGATGTAGGAAAGAAATTGGAAATAACATAAAGAGATGGGAAATATGGCCACAGGCCGAAGTGCAGGACTAGTGTTAGACTAACTAGCAAGAAAAAACCCAAGCACAAAGTAGCATTTGTAAAAGGAAATAGAACATAAAAATTTTATGATATGGCCATAGAAACTATCAAAATGGTGCTCCAGCATTCACCTTCTTATTAGCAATTTTAAATCCGATGTCAGGATTTAAACAGAACAACAAACAAGATGAACAAATGAAAATAGAAGCACACAACATATAAAGTAACCACACGCAATTTTAAATCCAAATGATGGAGGCACGCACATTAGGAGCAAACATTAAATTCTTTGGATTACTTCTGATACATTGGAAGTCATGAAATCTCGTTTCTCTTTGCCTTCCTCTTTGTGATCCACAAAATGAAGTAACTGAGGGTGCTTTTCATTAAATACTAAATTTAATTGCCTTGACCAAATTCATGTTCACCCATGTTCACTTTTGCCTCGAGGTCTATTTTGCCCCTTTAAAAAATGAGAAGGCATGCGCGACAATATTATGAAATACGTTCGCCTTTAGAAATGTGCGAATGATACATTCGCCCCTGTGGAAGGGTGAATGCAACCTTACTTTTTCATATATGTGGGTTCATCCATGGGAGGGGCAAATGGCATGTTCGCCCCTCAACCAGGGTGAACCTGATTTGAGTTTATTTTCGGGCATGTGTGCCACTACATATTGTTGAGGCACGTTTGCACCTTAAGAAGGGCGAACGATGTGTTCACCCCTTTGGAAGGGCGAACGCGACCTTGTCCTTTTGATGTTGTGCCTTTGAAATTTTTGAACTTGTTCACCCCTTTCAAGGGCGAATGGAGCGTTTGCCTCTTCTTTGGGGCGAACGTAAATGCATATCCAATTTACCAAGTTTCTTTGGGATGAACTTTTGATGTTTCACTTTTGTCTTCTCCATTGAATTTTATAGGAATAAACTCAAAAGGGATTTTCAAAAATGCATCAGAACTTGGAAAATAGAAAATTATTTAATTTATTACATATGGAAGCCAAAGATGCAAATATCAACTGTCTATATACTTTTTCCACATTCAAATATTGAATTCAAAAATATTTACACAAAATTCCCAATGAATACAAAATGGCCAACAGCTACATATGCAGACTTCTAGGAAGGTAAAAGAGAAAGAGAGAATTCACATTGTGTGCAGTAGAGCCCTGTCAAAATAGAGAGCCAATCTACGCCCCTTTAAGGAGCATTGGAGCACCATTCAGTTGAGCCACGTCCATGCATCCGTATTTAGATCCATCATTCCCAACCACCGATCAGTATAGGATACACACCCAGCGATCCTTGAACATCAATTCGAGTAAGGGATCGACTACCATAGCCCATAATACCTAAGGTAACCTTTAAGTTAGAGGTCGCTATCTTTGATAGTGGCCCATAGTCATATTCAGGTTTTAATATGTTGTTCCTTTGTTCTTAGTAATAGATCTACATTTATTATTATTTCATTTACATATCTTTAGCATAGATATAAATATTTTATCATATTTAGATTAATATTCCTAGTTTCCATATGCACATTACTTATATCTGCTTTTTTTTAATGCATTCATGCTTATTTATCTAGATTATCATGCGCTAACAAAAGGCCTTATCTAGGGATGCTGCCCGTTCTACTTATCGTGCTTTGTTATTTCCATGAATGTAGGTACAAGTCTACAAGATCATATCAACACATCAGGAACACAAGGATCCCTCCAGGAGCAGATCTAAAGAAGGAGGCATTTGTAGGCCCTCGTACAAGTTCATGTGCAAGATCGGGAAGCCTGTGAAAGTGCACCATCCTTTTGCAAGGGGACATTTTATTCACCATTGTTCCACTTGTAATTCATTGTATCGAAATGGGTATCCCTTAGAGGGAGTGACATGTAACTGGGTTTCAATATAAATAAAAGGATCATTCTTTGTTATTTTTGTATTATATGCATTTCATGGTCTTTCATTTCATTTCGAAATAATATTGCAAGTAGAGGGTGCATGCTTCTTGGGGTCGCATAGATGGCGATCACGGTGGGACCCCGACCAAGTTTTTGTTTTTGGATGTTTCACTAATGTTTCGGGTATTTTTCTATGTGTAGGCCTAGCCACTCTGGTTGACAGTGGCCAGATGATCTTAGCCACTATAGCAGTCAGTGGTTAGCAGCAGTCCCTCTAGTCGATAGCAGCCAGCAGAGAAGTGTAGTAGAGGCCAACCAGGTCATCATCAGACGAGGAATTAAGGTTGGTATAAATCCTTGATTCTCTATAATTTTCTATCTGCATCTATTTTCCAAAAACAACAAGCAAAAACATAGCTTAAGTAGGAAAAAATGAAGAAAATTAAAGGAAACATGTATTTTAAGTTTTTAGATTTTCTTTTAGCTTCCTCTAGTTGTTTCTAGGAGTATCGAGCCTTTGTTTTCAAGGTCTTCCCTAGTCTCCAGTATTCTAGGCCCTTGTATATTTTGGTTTGCTTGCATGTGGTCCAATCAGTGGTCATTCTATCACAAATTAGGAAAGTGCATTAAAATCATGTAGACTTGTCATAGATGCATTTTTTGAAATGCAAACGTTCTTTTTAGTTATGTAGGAAAGTAGTCATGAATGCTTGTTGACACATCACTTTCTATTTAAAAAATCTAAAAAAGAACCCCACACACTTGCATGGATCACAATAACATTGGTAAGGTTGGATTTCATCACCAACCCCCAATTCAGACCGGTGACATTGGAATTCACCTTCTTCCAGTGGCTTGCCTCCTAGATATAATTAGAAAGAATAGATAACTCCTTAAGTTGGTAAATGTAACTTGTGTTCAAGTTGTCTCCCACCATTGGAACGATTGTTGAATCAGTGTGGAAGAGCTAGGTGAACTCCCCACTGGGATTTAAGTGGTGTACCCTAGACTATTTTGAGAAATCATGCTTGGCACTAGTGTTCCTAGTCACCACTTAGGGTGAGTTCCCTCATTCTAATTCCAAAATACAAACAAGAAATCAAGATCAACAACACATCTGAAACACACTAAACAAGTTCTTAGGACACACATTTAATCCTATAAAGAGATAATCATATTGTCTGCTTTGTGTGTTTCTTTATTGTTGGGGTAATCAACCTACCTAATTTTTCAATGAAATTTATTAAAAAAAAACAAGTAAAAATCTAATTTTTGATTATGCATCCAACGGATCGAGAATCGTGCAAATCAGAGCTATGAAAAAAAAGTTATTTTGGTTTTATGATTACTCTATTTTTGAAGCCAAAAATAGAGAAAAACTGCACTAAAATAGTCATAAAATGGGCTAGACAATTCCAAAAATTACCAAATTTGTTTTTTTTTGTCTTAGTTAGCCCCTTGTGCACCTTTGAAAAAAATTATGAGTCCTAACTCTTCATGGTTCAAAATTTCCCAAAAATTCCTAAAAGTGGGCATTTCCCCACGAGCCCCGGTTGGCCAATTATTTCAAAAATACAAAATTTTGACCCGAAAGTCACTTTTCGAAGTCATAGCCCATTGTGATCAGTTCATCACACTGATTATTTTGATGTATAACACTTACAACATTTTTTTAAAAGCCAAAAAAAAAAATCAAATGGTTGGGAGACCTCCTATAGTGAGCAAGACCTCCAATATAGAGAGGGAATCAAGTTCCATTACCACTCAACATATCCAAATCAGTCTAGAGGACATGGCCATCTCTGAATGGCATCCCAGGTCTTATCATTACATCAATACCATCCATAGGAAGTCAAACCTTCGAGATATCCCTATTAGGGAGGCATCCACAGATCTTATAGGAAACCTACCTGACTTGAACACCTTGATAGAATTATATATAAGGAATAATCCACCCACTGAGGGGCCTAGTAGGTCAATGTCATAGGTTCACATCCCATCTTGCTCTATACATCAATTGGAAAATGAACATGAGCATACACCATGGCCTAGCTTGGGTGAGCAAACCACCCCATCTGGTCAAGCAAGTCATCCCCCTACTCCTCACAGAGAGCATTCTACATATACACATTGTGCTTCTGTGTAGTTTGAATGTACATAGATTATATCTAAGACTGAATATGCATCATTTCTCATAGATGAGGAAGAGGACCCAAGTCATCTTCCCACTCCTCATGAAGAGTACGTGGGGTAGCCATGTTGCATATCTGCATCATCGGACTATACAGAGTCAATTCATAAACCAGAGTATTAGGTCAATGCAAACTCTAGGGAGTGTGGAAACAAGTTATAGATCCTACTAGGGGGGAAAGACATGACAAACTCATTAGTATTTCCAATAAGAGGGTACATAGACCCCATACAACTAAACAATGAGATCATACACATCAGGCAGTGAGGCCACAACTTAACCAATGACAGTATATGGATCAACTCCAGTTGGATCAACAACAATTGAATCAACAAGGGGTGGACTCACAACGAGCACACCCACAAAGGTTGTATCAACAAAAAATACAATAACAACAAAGGATACAACAAGAGCAAGTGCAAAATGTGTTACATAAAGTGGTGCTTACGCCTAGCACACAAAGGATGCAACGATGCATAAGGCATCTAGTGCAATCTCGAGGTCTCTCCCCTTGGCCACATAAAAATCATGTTCAACATCAAAGACCATTATTTGGTTATCATCAAGAACCTCATACTCCTCAATAGTATCAAGATCAATACGATGAGAAATTATATGAAGAGTCCCAATAGGAACATTAGGAAGAAGTGGATGCTTACTTTGAATCCATTTATGATGAGGTACCTAATGATTACACTTATTGTCAACCTCAACAACAAAAGTAGCCTCCTCTGCCTAATCAAAGGCCACAACAGGAAGATCATATCATTTTGTTAGGGCCATACAAAGAGCTAGCTAATCAAATAAATTTATTCAAAAAATAAAACAAAAGGTCATTTTATCAAAAACCTACACTAAAGCAGCTTAGAAATCATCCTTTGCATCCATCAGTGTCATCACCAACATATCCATCAAATTTCAAGATGCCTCAACTTGAAAAATTCAAGGATGATGAAAATGCACAAGAGCACATAACAATCTTCATCAATATGTGCTTCAATTTTCATGACAATGACCCCTTTATGTTGAGAATATTTCTTACAACACTAGCTGGAGATGCTTTAGAATGGTATAATCACCTACCACGCCATAACATATACACCTTTAAGCAATTAACTGATGCATTCTTACAACATTTTGTCTCTAGTGCTAAGAAAATGATAAACTTGACTAACTTGGCTAGCCTTCATCAACTTGATGATGAGCCAATAATTGAGTATGGAAATAAGTGGAGGAAGGTGATGTCAAAACTACCTTTCACCTTACCAACAACAGATCTCATTCAAATATTTATGAGAAGTTGTTCAAAAAAAATCTTGCTTCTCTTACAATTGCAGTAGTATCAAACATTTGAGGAGGCCTTAGAACAAGCTGAGTTCATTGAGGCAATCAAGATCGAGGAAGGTGATATTCAAATCCATAGAAGGGAATGGCCAAGCAAGAATATTACAGGTGGTAACACACAACAAAATGTGGCTCCAATCAATCAAGTTATTTTGAGTATCCCGAAAACCTCAAATCAGGTCGTACCACCTCTATTAGTGTGGTATAATTACCAATCTCAGCTGCATCTAGCCCAAAATCATATGCAACAGAATTAGATATAGGGCCAAAAACATCAGCCACAATGATAATATACTAATTTTCTAGAGATATTAGCATTGCTCTTTGATCGATTATATGAGGCATGAAGAATCAATCTTCTAGAGATCCATCTATGGAAGCCTAACAAGCGTAGATCAAAGGCACACAAAGAAAATCTATACTGTGTGTACCATCAACAAAGGGGTCATGACATTCAAGTGTGTCATCCCTTTAGATATTTAGTTCAAGATATGATTGAGAGGAAAGAGCTTCAAACAGGAGTCTTCCAATACCCCTTGCCTACACACGAAGCAAACATAGCACCCAAAAATCAAGTTGAGCACGTCAATGAGGTGCACATACGCCCGCCTAATGAGGGTTTTATCGGTATGATCAATACTACAATAGGAAGTGGAATATACCTTGATCAGCCCAACATATTGAAGATTTCAACTAAAGATAATAATCTATCATGGTCCACACCAAAAATGAATTCAATTCAATTGTAAAAGGACCCTGTGATTATCTTTCATAGATAGGAGATTAAGCCAACCTCTACGGATGAATCCGATCCTCCGCTACACATCATAGCAAGCATCAATCAAATTCCATACAAGAGAGTCTTGATTAACACTGGGTCAACTATCAACATCATCATGGTTGCAGCTTTGAAGCATTTAAATTTGTTGCCTTCATGCATTAAGGACTCAACATCACATTGAGAGCCTTCAATGATGCCACTTCCAAAAAAATTGACACAGTAATCCTACCTATATAGGTTGGAATAAATATGATACCTACATTGTGCCATATCCTAGGGGGTGAGAGGTAGTATAATATATTGCTATGCAGACCATGGATGAGGTATATGAAATGTGCACCTTCCATATTGCACCAAAACCTAAAATCCATACACCAAGGACAAGTGTATGTGGTTCCCCATGATCCTGATACATTCAAGTATTATAGGGAGTTTGATGAGCCACAAGAAACTCTAGTGGCATGCAGGCCTTCAAACATTCAATCAAATAAAATCACCAAATATTTGACTGAGGCTTGCATCAAGAAGTCACTACCTTTTCCCATCACCAAAAATCATGATATCCTATTACCTGATCAGGAGAAGAAAACATCAGTTAACAAAGCTAAAGTGCCTTCTCAAGAGTTTGTGGCAATGGTTAACATTAAGTCAGAAGACCAAGTGACTCTAAGGTAGATAAAATAAGATATGGTGCAATCAGACATTGCTACCACATTTAATGGGCTTAAAACCATTAGCATTAGTCACCCCTGACTCACTTCTCATGGTGCCTCCTCAAGAACAAGAATAGGTGTTCCCCCACATCAAACTAGGGGTACCAAAGCTAACATAGTTCAACACCACAGAGTAGAACAAAAACATGAATTGCATCATAAACATGAGCATGTGGATACCACTATCGAAGTGGATCATCATGAAGCATCCACATCGACTCAAATGAAGGAAATGGGTGATTTATAGTTACCTGGTGGATCTTTAGCATCCACTCTTTCACCTCCTTCAGTAGAAAATGGTATTTCAAACCAGTCGCTAGAAATACACATGGGAGCCTTATCAGTATTGGAGCATATACAAAATCACCTCTATAATATAGAGGTCCAAATGGAGAAAAAAAATGAGGCATTGTACTTTATCATGAACCATCTTGAGAACCTAGAATTACAAAAGCAACCCTCATCTAAGGTCAAACCATATCCTGAGTAGCCACAGGAAAAGCTTCAACTAGAGCTAACACCAACTTGGCCGCCTCAGTAACCTGACAAGTATACCTCATTGCCTAAGCCTACGAAATTGGTTTTCAATCGATTGTGTGCCATGAATGCCATAACCTTACCTAAGGTGCACCAGTTCAATCTAAATCATCCAAAACCCCAAGGGTATGAATAAGAGCTACACTATATGAGATTCAAATGCTCATTAGATTGATAATGAAATATTTACAAATTTTATATAGTCCCCAAACTATAGTTGGAGAGAATAAAGGGGAGGAAAACAATTTTAAATTGACTTCTATTAAAACATTTTTTGACCACCTGTTGACCAAATTTTGTCATCCACCTTGCCGACCATAGTCTGTCGTCAACCCAAAATATGGGTTAAATTCCAACATTCTCCCCCTTAAATTTGAGAGGGCTAACAAGACAGTCTCTCAGCTTTATATATTGAGCTTTAGCCATGCCTTTGGTGAAGATGTATGCCATGTTGTCCAAAGTGCTGCAATGTTTAAGCTCAACTACCTGGTGCTCCACCATGTCTCGAATGAAGTGATACTTCATATCAAAGTGTTTTGATCTGCTATGGTGGATAGGATTATATGCCAATTGAATGGCACTCATGTTATCACAATACAATCTGGTAGGACCACTTTGCCTTTCTCCAATCTCTTCAAGGACTTTTCTCAACCATAGAGCTTGAGTACTAGCATATGTGATGGCTATATACTCAGCCTTAGTAGATGACAATGCTACAACAGTCTACTTTTTGGAACTCCATGTAATTAGTTCCTGGCCCTAGACTAAAACAGTTCCCTGATGTAGATTTCCTATCATCTATATTGCTGCCCCAATCACTATCACTGAAGCCAACTAACTTGACATAATTACATTTGTGGTAATGGATTCCAAAATCCAATGTACCCTTTACATATCTTAGAATTCTTTTAGTTTCTTGTAGATGCAGCTCGGATGGATTAGCCATAAACCTTGAAATAAGAGAAACAACATACTGTATATCAGGTCTTGTGTTGGTGAGAAACATCAAACTCCCAACCATGCTCCTGTAAGTGGTCATGTCAACCTTCGGTGCTCCATCATCCTTGCTCAATTGGATCCCATGTCCTGTTGGAGTTGCAACTGATTTGCAATGCTCCATGGCAAATTTCTTGATCATATCACGAGCATACTTGTGTTGACATATGAAGATCCTGCTATTTGTTTGATGAACTTCCATGCCTAGGAAGTAATGCATTAAGCCAAGATATTTCATCTCAAATTGTTTCATCATGGAGTGTTTGAACTCCATATTCATCTTATTATTACTACCCATAAATATGATATCATCCACATATAAACAAACTATGATAATTTCTTTTCCTTGCTTTAGGTTCACTTTTTCTCCGAGTGAATCCATACTCCTTGAAATAGCCATCAATGCGAGAGTACCATGCTCTTGGTGCTTGCTTGAGGCCATATAAGGCTTTTTTCAGTTTATAAACAAGGTTCTCCTTACCTTGTTCTTGAAAGCCTTGAGGTTTTTGAACATAAACCTCCTCAGTCAAGTACCCATTGAGAAAGGCACTTTTCACATCCATGTGATGAATTTTCCATCCTTTGTGGGCAGCCAAGGAAAGTACTGATATGATAGTTTCTTGTCTTGCAACAGGAGCAAAGGTTTCCTCATAGTCAATGCCATATTTCTGAGTGAAACCTTTTGCTACAAGTCTTGCCTTGTGCCTTTCAATGCTTCCATCAGCATTGAATTTGGTCTTGTAGACCCATTTACATCCAACACATTTTTTTCCTTTAGGAAGCTTTACTAGCTCCCAAGTATCATTATTTTTTATAGAGGTTATTTCCTCTTTCATGGCTTCCTGCCATACATTATGAGTACATGCCTTCTCATAGCTAGATGGTTCTAGTTGTGCACTAGTCAATAAAGCATAATTGACTACATCTCCCTTAGGGTCTTGGGAGTCATCATCTCCATACATATGCAGATTTTCAAGTTTTTGCAAAACTGAATTCATTTCACTAGCTTGGCTTCTAGTGTATATTTTCTGGAAATTTTGATCCAAAATTTGAAAATATGGATGATGTTGTAATGTTCTTTTACCTCTTTATGGAGAATCAATATCCATAGGTGAATAACTTACTAATCTCTATGGAGAAGGACTTGGAGTAGTTGCTGATGTACTCAAAGTAGTACTCATGCTTGGGCTTGGAGGAGGTGTGCCTTTGCTCTTCTTAGGTGTCACCTATTGTATTTGAGAAGAACTTGCATCATGGGATTCATCATCAACAAAAAAAATTTGATGACCCCATTCTCCCCCTTCATCAAAAATCACATCCTTGGAAAGTACAATTTTGTGCGTCTTTGGATTGTAGAGTCTATATGCTTTGGTAGACTCACAATATCCTACAAAAATACATGCTTGACTCTTGGGATCAAGCTTCTTTCTTTTTCATCAAGAATGTGTGCATATGCTAAAGAACCAAAAACTTTGAAATATTTTACATTCGGCTTCTTGCCATACCACCCCTCGTAAGGAGTGATCCCATCTAAACTAGAAGTAGGACTCCTATTTAGAATGTAAACATTGGTTCTAACAACATCAGTCCAATACATATTACTTAGATGCTTAGTTTGAAGCATCGTTCTTGCCATCTCGACTATGGTGTGGTTCTTTCTCTCTGCCACACCATTATGCTGTGGAGTATAGGCAGTGGTGAATTGCCTTTTTATCCCACATGCTTTACAATATTTCAAAAATTCCTTTGAAGAGTACTCGCCTCCTCGATCTGTCCTAAGACATTTTACATGGAACTCACTTTGTTTCTCTACATTATTCTTGAAATCTATGAAGCAATCAAAAGCTTCATATTTGGTTTTCAAGAAATAGATCCAACACATCCTAGAGAAATCATCTATAAAAGTGAGAAAATAGGAATTATTACCTATGTTTTTTGTCTGCATTGGACCACAAATCGAATGCACTAGTTGAAGTGGATGGCTAGCCCTCCATGCTTGTCCTTTTGGAAATTTGGACCTTGAGTGCTTTCCCAAAGCACATCCTTCATAGACCTCCTTGTGTTCATTAATTTTAGGAAGTCCTGTCACCATAGCTTGAGAAGTTAACAATTTCAAGCTAGCAGAATTCAGGTGACCATATCTCAAGTGCCAAAGCACACTTGGATTTACAATAGCAATATTTGCAAGTTGAGCACCCCATGGTTCTCCAAACTTAAGGGGAAATAACCTATTTTTGGTCATAGGTACCTATGTGATGACTCGATTACAATTATTTTTATCAAAAATGACACATTTTCCTTCATCAAAAACAAGTTTGTAATTTTTCTCCATCATTTGTCCAACACTTAGCAGATTATGTTGGAGCTTCAGAGTGTAGTAGATGTCATTCACCTTTTTTATGCCTTCTTTTGTTGGAACCTCCATGGCTCCAATGCCTTCAACTTGCAAAGCTTTATCATCTCCCAACTTGATTCAGGATTTATAGGTGGAATCCATTGTAGCAAAGAGTCCTTCTTTGCCACTCATATGGTTGGAACAACCAGTATCCAAAATCCAAGTATCATTCAGATTTTGTTTTGATTGTCCATAAGAAATAAAAATATTAGATGTTTCATCTTCTTCACCATAATTTCCATATTGACTGTTGCTTCCCTGAGAAGACTTGGACCAAAATTTGTGAGCAAAGTGATCTGGCTTACCACAATTAAAACAAGCCTTTTTGGATTTTTCACCTCCTCATCCTTGATTGCCATTTCGGCCTTGATTTCCACCTCTGTTTTTATTTCCGTCTATGTTCTAATTTCCACCTCTACTAAGATTTCCTCCTCTGCTTCTGCCACTACCTCTTATTTTTCCTCTAACTTAACCTCTTCCTCGTCCTCTTCCTGCACCCTCATTGGATGCGAAGGCTTTATCATCACCTCCATAACTTGTTGAAGGAGATCCCTATAATCTCTCTTCATGAGACATTAACGAACCGATTAATGCATCAAAATTTAGAGTGGAAAGGTCTTTTGATTCTTCAATTATTATGGCTATGTGATTCCATTTTTGAAGAAGTGTTCTCAACACTTTATTCACTACTATTTCTGGTTTGATTTCTTCACCAAGTGTTACCATCTTATTGACAACTACTTTGACTCTGACATAGTAGTCACCAACTTTTTCATCTTCATTCATTCTGAGATTTTCAAAATCTCATTTCAAGGTTTGAAGCCTCACTTGCTTCACCTGATCGCTTCCTTGGAAATCATATTTCAAGGCTTTCCATGCATCTTGTGTAGTTAAACAAGAGGTAATTCTAGGAAAAATACTTTTCTCCAATGTTACTTGGAGATGATAAAGAGCAGAAGAGTTGCTCTTTTGTGCTTCTTTCTTTGTTTTCTTATCTACTGCACTCAATGTAGCCCAATCTATGGGTTCTGTGTAACCCTCTTCTATTATGTCCCATAATCCCTTACCAATGAGTAATGTCCTCATTTTGATGGACCAGTACTCATAATCATACCCATTAAATTCTGGAATAGGTAGATTGTTATTGGAGGCCATAGCTACTAGAAATAAACTAGAAACACACTTTTATTTCTCTATTACAATCAAAGCACTCTGATTTTCAAAGAAGGAAGGAAAAAGAAGTTACAAGTTTAGATCAAATCTAGCTTGATTCACTCTTTCACTGATGGCATGTTCTTTTTGCTGAGGTTCTTCTATTACTTGATTTACAAAGTTGACTGTTACTTGTTCTTCATCGTCACTGATAAGGATTATCTCTGGTGAATAAGGTTTTGGCTCTAATATTTCAATTGAGTTACTATTGTTGAATTGTGGATTTGTTGGTTCCTATGGTGCTACTTCTATAGATTTTGACTGCTCAAATCTACTCCCAAAAGAGTTGTCTTCTGAATCTGCTTCATATCCTAAATTTGGATGTCGTTGATGGGCTATTACTGCATTTTGTAATTGACTAAATATAGTATGCAATCCATATCTTTGAACTTTTTCGTCAAAATATTTGGGGTTCTCTCTCAGTAAAAGAGAACATGGAGTGTGATAACAACCTGTAGATCATATCATGAATCTTTACAAATTTCTACCCTTCGATGCAGAAATAATCCCCCCTTAAAAACCTCTTAGGCTATTACACAATTTTCAGTCTTCAAGTCTCTCAGACTATTACAAGGAATTTTATCCTTTAAGCCTCTTAGGCTTTTACACAATTTTTCACCTTTTAAAGCCTTTACAATAATTTCCTCTTAGGAAATCTCTATGCCTTCCTTTCTTTAAAATGTTGCAAAAAAATTTTTTGTTAACTTTATTTTAAAATATTAATTAATAATAAAGTAAAATATTGATTAAAACATTAAAAATAATATTTTAACTAAATTATTAAATAACTTTAATAAGTTACTTTTTTAACTTTTGCAATATTAAAAAAATATAAACTTTAGGGCGCATAAAAAAAAAATTTAAAGCAATTTCGAGTCATTGGGACTCGAACCCGTGACCGGGGCGGAGGGCTAAAGCCCTAAGGCTGGCTCCTCGAGCCAGTCGGGCTAGAGCACCCGATGAAAAGGCAAGTGAGGTACCTTCTATCTAAAGTCCTTGCCTCCTCGCAACAAAAAAAAAATAAAGGGATGTTTAATCCCACATCCACCAATAGGAAATAATGCTATGTGTTTATAAGCTTCAATGGGTGCATAGGAAATTGATTACCTTCGGGCAATAAACCATGCCCCTTTTTCCACCTCCTCAGCCAATCGTCACCCTCCACATCATGCCCGCATCGACCTCCTTGTTGCCACATCATGCCAATCATGATGTGCCACATATCCTATCCAATTAGCTTCTCTGCCTTGTCAACCGCACCCTGGGTCCAGTCAGCCTACTCTGCATTTTAAGTTGTGCCCTAGGTCTAGTCATCCTACTCTACCTTGTTATTCATGCCATGTATCTTAGGTTCACCTGGGTTGTCCACCTGCCACGTGTCCTCTCCTCGGGTTCTATGCTGGTCTATGGGCTTGCTCATCTTGCCTTGGGTTCTGCACTATGCAGGCCTTCTTGCCTTGCCTTAAGATCTACGCTGGTTTGCAGGACTCCCTACCTCACCTCAAGAATCTTGCTAGGGATCTGGAGTCCCTATCCAGTCCGCTCTATGGGTCGCTCCTCGACCTTAGGATGCATGCCTACCTATGGGCCCTCCTGGTCAACTTGTTAGCCCTTCGACCTCGCCAGCTCTGATACCAAATATGAGATTCAAATGCTCATTAGATTGATAATGAAATATTTACAAAGTTTATATAGTCCCCAAACTATAGTTGGAGAGAATAAAGGGAAGGAAAATAATTTTAAATTGACTTCTATTAAAACATTTTCCGACCACCTATCGACAAAATTTTGTTGTCCACCTTGTCGACCATAGTTTACCGTTAACCCAAAATATGGGTTAAATTCCAACACATTGTCTATATCATAGACAAAATGGTCATGATATTCAATCATGTCAAATATTTTGAGCCATAGTATATAACATGCTTGAAAAGAAGCAGCTTCGGGTTGTCAACCAACATATGGTCTTATGCTACAATCCATCCCTTGCATCCAAAATGCAAGGGGAGCCCCCTAAGCAAGCAAGTGATATACCTAGGGCTCAACCTAGTCCTCAAACTAGGCCAATGCATGTTGCATACTCGAAGCATCCGCAACGCATCTAGACTCAATTAAATGAGCCTATGTCTATCATCTTCTAGAAGCTACAAGAAGCTAAGGTCTTAACTTACCCGTCATAAAACCTATAGGCCAAAATAAATCCAAACCTAAGGGTTATAGGGAGGACCATTACTATCTCTACCATCGAATAGAGGGCCATGGCATTCACAATTGTTATGGAATCAGGAATGTGGTTCCAGATCTCATAGATAGTGGGGCTTTTCCCATAAATGGTTCATCCACATAACCCCAGCCTACCAAAATAGAGGCTACACCATTCCAATAGATACCCCAAGGTCATTCATAGCCTCATAGGCTAAATAAGCCACCTCAATGGGTGGTCACATTTGAAATGACTACTGCAAATTTATTTCAAAAGTTGTACAAGGCAAATGCATTTGTATTGCCAGAAGTCAAACAAAGAGAGCCCAAGCATGGGTTCACTAATGAAAGCCTCTTTTGTATGTATCATCGCATACAAGGACATGAAGTTCATAGTTGTCAGTAATTTTGGAAGGTGGTCCAAGACCTATTAGAATGAAATGAGCTCCATGAAGATGGTTCACTCATTTCTCCCCACCAAGATAAGGGTACCCTGTAGAGATCCGTGCTCCAATTGGGAGACCTAATTTATGTCACTCTTCCTAAGAAATATGACTACATTATAGTAGGCCACATGCACACTGGGGATACCTAAGGTATCATACCTTCCCCCTGTAAAAACAAAAAAACACCAAAAACATGCAAATAAACCAACAAAATATCAAAAACATTCATAAATTTCAAAATCACAAAAAATAATAGAAAACCATAAAAACAAGAGGCCCCAAAGGCATCTTAAAGCCCTTTGGTCAAATCATAAAAGGCTCCAAAAGCATCTTAAATCCCTTTGGTCAAATCACAAAAATCCCCAAAGGCATCAAATCACAAAAGGCTCCAAAGGCATCATAAACAAGGGTCAACTCACAAAAGGCTCCAAAGGCATCTTAAAGCCCTTTGGTCAAATCAAAAAAAGCCCCAAAGGCATCTTAAATCCCTTTGGTCAAATCACAAAAGGCTCCAAAGGCATCTTAAAGCCCTTTGGTCAAATCACAAAAAGCCCTAAAGGCATCTTAAAGCCCTTTGGTCAAATCACAAAAGGCCCCAAAGGCATCTTAAAGCCCTTTGGTCAAATCACAAAAAGCCCCAAAGGCATATTAAAGCCCTTTGGTCAAATCACAAAAGGATCCAAAGGCATCATAAGCCCTTTGGTCAAATCACAAACAGGCATAAAGGCATCATAAAACCCTTTGGTCACATCACAAAAGACCCCAACGACATCATAAGCCCTTTGGTCAATTCACAAAAAAGCCCCAAAGGCACCATAAACCCTTTGGTCAACAACAAAACATAAAATCACAAAAAATAATTTAATATCAAAAAGTTCAAAAACATTAAAAATAATCAAAACTCAAAAACAATTGAAAGCATCAAAAATACAAAAACATTTGCATTATGCATTTCACATTTGCATTCATATAGTTGCATTGCATATAGGTGTTGCATCCATTACATTTGCATTAGATACATTTATGTTTGCAATCTTACAAACGACACCATGTTTGTACCTCAATCATGCATCTTCAAAATCCATCATCATCCATCACCCATGTGTGTAAAGTTATCTTTGCTTTTGATAGGTGAGGTTTAGTTTTGATAGCACTTGGTATATTTCAGAATCCTATAACTAATCAAAACACTAAAATCCTAGTTGAAACAAGGGAAATATGAACGTTGCGAAGTGGTATTAGGTATCCTAAGGTGAAAATTTTATCTTGCTCATCCCCCTGTGCGACCGGTTTGGAAATACTGAGAATTGGCAAAAGGACAAGTTCACCCCTACCCAAAGAAATCCCTTGCTTTGATTAAAACAAACAAAACTCCTAAACAAAGCAAAATTAAAAAACAAAATAAACAAGTGATTATCATCACTACATAAATCCCTTGCTCAAAAGAAAAACAAAAATTCAAAATAAATAGTGGTTTTCATCACTAAACATGAGCAAGTATCCCAAATAAATATGAAGAAAATAAGGGAGTATTGAACTTGAATCCCTGGAATTCTCAGCATGAACGAGCCATAAGGTATCCTTACACACGATGATATGTCTGTCACATTAGCATATTGCTTTTGTACAGACCAATGTTTGCATGTGAAAGGGCTAGCTTTAGGTGTCTTGTATTGCCTAGTGGTCTAATCTAAATGAGTCCAACTTAGGATCGGGATGAAAATTTGAGGATCCCCAATACAACAATGGGTTGCATGAATCCCACTTGGCATTGGGGTATGCCTATGTTTTATCTAATATATTCATTTGCACACATAGGGATAATGAGTATCTAGGTCTTCATAACAAGAAATTTATCCTTCAGAAGCTCTATATGGTTAGTATACAAATTTTGATGGAGCAACTAGGGTGTTTGAGTCCCATGGAAAACCTCAAAAATCCCCTCATAGCAACAATTCATAACATCACTCACATCATCAACTTTCTTTAGGAGGTTTTATTCATTAAAGGGCATTCATGAAATAGGATAGATACCAGATGAATGTCAACAATGACATTTAGATAGCCACTAACTATTTTGGGGATATCTTTTAATTTACAGAAGCTTATAGAGAAAGTACATACATATCACATCATCTCATCTCACATTTGGATGCATAAACGACTAATTCTTACTTTAAGAATTATTATTTACATGCATGATTGTGATACATTTTGTGGTGGTGTCCATTAGTTTGTAAACTCGTATTACATTCATTTATTATGTTTTAAAGTGCTTAAAGCATATAGGTTCATTTGCATTAGATCATCCTCATGTAATTAATGCATTACATATCATCTATCACATCATATCACATAGATTCAATGCATACAATTAAATCAAAATTAAACATGCATTTAACAATAAGCATTGCATCCACATCTGCATACATCATAAGTAGTCCATCTACATCTAAGTCACAACATCTAATCATACATATATCATCCATCTAATGTATTTCATCAATACATCACATCACATAGCAAAAATCAAATCATGTAAGCATTGCATTCATATATGCATCCATCATCGTAATGCATCCATCTACACATCTAGATCACAACATCTAAGCATACACCTATCATATGCCTAACACATGTCATCAGTACATTGCATACATATACATAATCAAATCATTATCTAGGCATAGTATCCATCATTGCATCCTTAACATAAAATCAAAACAAAAATATTTGGTAAACATAACTGGGGCATTATTGGTATCATACCTCCCCTAATTAGCAATCAACCTCAAAACACTCCAAAGGTATCCATAAACCCTTTAGTCATTACAAAAGGTTCCAAAGGAATCTTAAAGCGCTTTGGTCACATCACAAAATGCTCCAAAGGTATCCATAAACCCTTTGGTCACCCAAAAATCTCCAAAGGCATCTTAAAGCCCTTTGGTCACATCACAAAAGGCTCCAAAGGTATCCATAAACCCTTTGGTCACCCAAAAAGCTCCAAAGGCATCATAACCCCCTTTGGTCAACCCAAAAGGCCCCAAAGGTATCCATAAAATCTTTGGTCAACCCAAAATGTTCCAAATTTATCCAAAACCCTTTGGTCACTCGAAAGGCTCCAAAGGTATCCATAAACCCTTTGGTCACCCAAAAGACCCCAAAGGTCTCCAAAACCATTTGGTCACCCAAAAGGCTCCAAAGGTATCCAAAACCCTTTGGTCAACCCAAAAGGCTCCAAAGGTATCCAAAACCCTTTGGTCACCTAAAAAGCTCCAAAGGTATTCATAAACCCTTTGGTCACTCAAAAGGCTCCAAAGGTATCCAAAACCCTTTGGTCACCCAAAAGGCTCCAAAGGTATCCAAAACCCTTTGGTCAACCCAAAATGCTCCAAAGGTATCCATAAACCCTTTGGTCACCCAAAAGGCTCCAAAGGTATCCAAAACCCTTTGGTCAACCCAAAAAGCTCCAAAGGTATCCATAAACCCTTTGGTCAATCCAAAATGTTCCAAAGGTATCCAAAATCCTTTGGTCACCCAAAAGGCTCCAAAGGTATCTATAAACCCTTTGGTCAATCCAAAAGGCTCCAAAGGTATCCATAAACCCTTTGGTCAATCCAAAATGTTCCAAAGGTATCCAAAACCCTTTGGTCACCCAAAAGGTTCCAAAGGTATCTATAAAACCTTTGGCCAATCCAAAATGTTCTAAAGGTATCCAAAACCCTTTGGTCACCCAAAAGGCTCCAAAGGTATCTATAAAAACTTTTGTCAATCCAAAATGTCCGAAAGGTATCCATAAACCCTTTGGTCACCCAAAAGGCTCCAAAGGTATCCAAAAACCTTTGGTTAACCAAAAACTCCAAAGGTATCTATAAAGCCCTATGGTCAACCCAAAAGGCTCCAAAGGTATCCAAAACCCTTTGGTCAACCCAAAAGGCTCCAAAGGTATCAAAAACCCTTTGGTCAACCCAAAACTCTAAAGGTATCCATAAAACCCTTTGGTCAACCCAAAATGCTCCAAAGGTATCCATAAACCCTTTGGTCAACCCAAAATGCTCCAAAGGTATACATAAACCCTTTGTCAGCCAAAAATCCCCAAAGGTATCCATAAACCCTTTGGTCACCCAAAATGCCCCAACAACATCCATTAAGCCCATTGGTCATAATAAAAACATTTAAATTCTTAATCATAGCTAAGTGCATTCGTTCAAGAATCATTGTCGAAGACAATCATGCACCCTCATTGCTTGGGAAAAATAAACAAAAGATCAAAAGAAAATTCAAGCAAACCAGACAACTTGTCTCCTAATTGCCACCAAGGCTAGGATTTGACTTAAGCTTATCTCCTAATTGTCACCAAGGCTATGATTAGACTTAATCTAGTCTCCTAATTATTACCAAGGCTAGGATTTGACTTAAGCTTGTCTCCTAATTTCTGCCAAGGCTAGGATTAGACTTAAGCTTGTCTCCTAACTATCACCAAGTCTAGGATTTAACTTAAGCTTATCTCCTAATTACCGCCAAAGCTAGGATTAGACTTAAGCTTATCTCATAATTGCCACCAAGGCTAGGATTTAACTTAAGCTTATATCCTAATTGTTGCCAAGGCTAGGATTAGACTTAAGCTTGTCTCCTAATTGCTGCCAAGGCTAGTATTAGACTTAAGCTTGTCTCCTAATTGACACCAAGGCTAGGATTAGAATTAAGCTTATATCCTAACTATTACCAAGGCTATAATTAGACTTCATATTATCTCCTAATTGCTACCAAGGCTAGGATTTTGACTTAAGCTTACCAAAATCAAGTTCTTCAACTCATCGAAGGTAATGATTCAATGATGTATGATCTTTCCATGATTGGGGCATCTAACATTGAACAAATCATCAAAGCAACCCTCTAAAGGGGTCCAAATAATTCATCTTGGTCAAGCGACTCATCACTTTATTAAATGTCATTTCCTCATTGACTCGTCATTTGAGGGGGTAATCAAAATTTTCAACAATCATAATCAAAGTCAACAAAATATCACTCAATCATGTCAAGTTGTGTTTGTCTTATGAATAATTGCCAACAACTATCATAAGCTTACCCTTTACTAGGGAAAATAGCAAATATGACAATTAAGTTTGTAGCTCTCCTCCTTTTGGATTTATAGTAGTACTGAAGCTACCCAATCGCTTAATTCACGAGTGCAAACTTCCACAAATTTAAGTCTTCCATTATGTTGGAAGCAATGATTATAGGATTCACGACCTCTCGCATTACTGGGGCATCCAATGTTGATCATATTAATGATCATCATTCAACCTACAATGTGACCTTAGGTGGTCTATTTTTGCTTTGTGCTATGTTTTCCCACAACACATCCCAAAAAGGGGCATCTGTAGACACCTAAAACATGTCATTTTAGGATACTACTCATATGGGCACATTCACAGACCATATGACTAGTATTGAACCTTTCCAAGAGCAAGCAGTGGTCCTAACCACTCAAAAGGGGTAGTTATAGCCCATTTAGGCTTGGCCACTATAGACCAGAGTGACCACCAATCCTGGCTGCTCAAGCTGAGAGCGGCCACATCTAGTCATTGTTGAAAATAGTGGCTAGCACTAAAATATGAACTGCCATGAGGGATTACCCAAATCATGGGTAGTAATGGTAGTTTGAATGCATTTTGAAGGGATCTCAATGAGGAACTCCCAGAGTTCCTCCTGAATACCCCTTCCATGCTAATCCAAGACTGAACCTTCCCTCTAGAACAGTTAGTTGGCATGCAAATCTGGAGTTTGGCTTCTCCAAGAAGCCAAGACCTAGATCTAGACCTAAAACCAGGAAGGCTACATATGCAGACTTCTAGAAAGACAAAAGAGATAGAGAGAATTCATATTGTGTGCAACGGAGCCCTATCAAAATGGAGAGCAAATATATGCCCCTTTGAGGAGCATTGGAGCACCATCTAGCTGAGCCACATCCACGCATTAGTATTTAGATCCATCATTCCCAATTGTCAATCAGTATAGGAGAAACACCTAGTGATCCTTGAACATCAATTCGAGCAAGGGCTCGACTGCCATAGCCCATAAGACCTAAGGTAACCTTTAAGTCAGAGGTTGCTATCTTTGACAATGGCCCATAGTCATATTCGGGTTTTAATATGGTCATTCCTTTGTTCTTAGTAATAGATCTACATTTATTATTATTTCATTTACATATCTTTAGCATAGATCTGAATATTTTATCTTATTTAGATTAATATTCCTGATTTCCATATGCACATTACTTGTATCTACTTTGTTTTAATGCATTCATGCTTATTTATCTATATTATCATATGTGCTAATAAAAGGCCTCATCTGTGGAGGTTTACTGTTCTACTTTTCATGGTTTGTTGTTTTCATGAATACAAGTATAGGTCTATAGGATCATATCAACGCATCAGGAGCACAAGGATCCCTCTAGGAGCAGATTTGGAGAATGAGGTATCTGTAAGCCCTCGTACAAGTTCATGTGCAGGATTGGGAAGCTTGTGAAAGTGCACCACCCCTTTGCGAGGGGATATTTTATTCACCATTGTTTTGCTTGTAATTCATTGTATCAAAATGGGTATCCCTCAGAGGGACCGACATGTAACCGGGTTTCAATATAAATAAAAGGATATTTCTTTGTTATTTTCATGTTATATGCATTTCATGGTCTTTCATTTCATTTCGAAATAATATTGCAAGTAGAATAAGGGTGTGTGCTTCCCAAGGTTGCATAATAGGAGTATTTTTAGAATATGAGAATATATAACAAGGATTCAATGATGCCATCACCGATCAAGGCACCTGAACATTTGTCACATGATAATGACAAAGGGAATGGTGCAAATGAGAAAAAACTGGATCTAAAAATAGCAAAATTATCAAAGGCCCAGGTGTATGACACATCCTGATTCCCACCATGGGATATGCCAACATTTTACACTGCAGAACTACTTCCTACAAATTATCACTACTGGAAGTAAGCTAAACCAGCATTCTATAAGGATGCCACCATATTCATAGGATTCTATGTGAATGAAGGTACAGGTAGACAGAGTTAGTATAACAAGAAGCCCAAAATAGGGGATAGACCTAGCCAGCCTCTAAGGCACAGTTACTATCAAAAGGTACTAGAAACAAGAGTAGGTCCCAACCAACCAGAACAATGTGGTAAATGGAAGCATGACAAAGAAAGATACAAGGCCACAACCAAATAAAGGAATCACAGGAATAGATATTACTGGAAAGTTTTTGCTAAAATAGGGAATTATCAGCAATGGGTGCCATAAGGATGTGGTAATAATTAGGTATGGGAGGATAATAAGCATCAAAAATGCTTATTTTTTGTATGTTTTTATGGGATAATTGTGTGGCATTATTATATTAGAAATGTATTTTTTTGTGAAATTATTGTATGCATTTAATAGAAAATGATGTATTATGCTTAACGGGTGTTTTTAGTGGAAAATATGTGTAGATGTAGTATTTTATTACTTTTTTGCACCTTTCAGTCGAGGTCCCACATGGACCTGGTATTGAAACACATGTAAATGTGCTTAAAGAAATAATGTGCGACTTGACAAAGACAACGATATTAGAAAATAGTGTCTAAATTCACTAAGGCATGACACCTATATCCCGACCATAAGCCAGAAGACGCCTGATTTCTAGCAATAGGAAGGTGCTTGTTTATTAGCAACAAGATGGAAGGCACCTATATTTCGATGATAGAGTAAGCACTTATCCTTTGGTGACCAAAAATAATAGCAACTCGCAACAAAATAGAAAAGACATATATGCAACCCTTTATCCCGAAAATAGGTTGAAAAGGCATCTGTATTCCAATGACAAGCCAAACAACACTTATATCCGGTGGAATAAAGTGTGTATTGATTTTTGACTTGAATACCATGCATAAAATTATATGAATATTTTTGTAAAACAAAGGGCGCGCTATAGTTATCTTAAAATGATTAATTTTAGCATGGTCACTCTTTTATTAGATGTTTAATTAAATTATGCACGCGTCCACCGTAGCGAATCACATCAAAGTGATTAATTTTAGCATAGTCTAAATTTGTAACAGGGGATAGCTGCATTTTGTATAAAACATATGTACTTAAATAATTTGTACTGCATTATTTTTAATAAGTCTTGTGTTTTTGTCATTTGCATGTTCGAAAAAGTGACTGTGTGAATTAGTTGGGTGGACATTTGCGGGAGCCTAGGCCCACTCTAGGCAGTATTCCTCCCCTATTTTTTTTTTGTCATTTATGTTGTTTATTTCCCTTTCTTTTATTTTTTCAAATGTGTTTTCCTACTTTATTTACTTCTACACAGTGTGTTTATTTCTTGCAATTTTCTACTTTATTAATTTTTGCAAGAGTGCTTGATTTCCTATATTTTATTTTTTGTTGTGTGATTGTTTTTCTATAAATTTTCTTTCAATCATGTGTTTGATAATTTAAATTACTTTTCCTACAAGTTTCCATTAGTGTTTAATTTCTTGCACTTAAATTTTACCAGTTTGGATGAACTTAAACTACATAAACAACACACCCCCACCAAACCAAGTGACACATAGGACTCATCTTCCAATTTACTACAGGCATATATTTTGCACAAGTACTCAGCAAGTTTACGAACTCCTAGATTGATAAAATTAAATGGAAGCAAAATTAATTGTTTTCAAAAACATATTTTTTGCTTACCACAAGGAAATAAACTTAATACACTTGCAGATTAAAGAAAATAATAACTAAATTAAAATTGTGAAAATAAATAAACTACAGAGGAAAGAAATAAACTGCACACAAATAAAATAAACTACACTTCAAAATTAAATATAAAATACTCACACACTAAAACTAGAAATAACAAAAATAAAAATAGGGGAGGATTACTGCTTAGAGTGGCCCCTTGCTCCTATAGATGATCCACCTAGCTAAGTGCAAAAAAGAGCTTCTAAATTACATGAGCAATTAACGGAACCTTCAAGTCTTTATTTATTTAATTACAGTGCAAATCAATAAAACTTAGACTAGACTCTACTCATTTTTATCTTAGGGTCGCTCTAGATATTTATACTATATGTAGGTGACACCCATTACAATTTAATACTCAAAATAAATTATGTTGTTGGTCTATTATGACAATTGTGTGTGCAGTTGAGATCTTTGCCATTAAAATATTAGTCATTCGATGAAATTAAATATTACTAGCTAAAAATAATTTTGTGTAGTTACAATCTTTGTCGTTAAAAGATTGGTCATCCATAAAAATTGGATGATGATGGCTGAGAACAACACTCATATGGAAATTACAATCAATTTTGTTATTATTTCCTTGGAAATCATGTGGTCAATGGTCAATAGTCAATATTCAAGAAATAGGTGCTATATTTCTATTAAATGTAAGCATCTTCCTATGTCTGGGATGTAGGTGTCTTCCTGCATCTAGGATGTAAACACCATTTGGTATGTAGGTGTCTTCCTGCATCCGAGATGTAAGAACCATCTAGGATGTAGGTACCTTCCTACATTTGGGATGTAGGCACCTTCCTGCTTCTAAGATGTAGGTGTCGTTTGGGATGTAGGCACCTTTTCTGCGTTTGGAATGTAGGTGCCTACTTCACTCATCTTGGTCACCTTTAAAATGCCTTCATCATTTTGAAATATTATTCTTTTCACATAATTCCAGGTCTAAATGGGACCTTGACTCAAAAATTTAAAAGAACTAGCAAAAACCTATATCTACACACACATTCATCTAAAAACACCAAACAAGTATAAGGACCACAATTTCTATTAATTACAAGCAAGAGTTATACAAAAATACATATCTAATGCTAATTAAACTAGTAATGATGCCCTCACAAATATAAACAAATCATAGATCCTACTTTTATTTTTGTTGCAAGGAGGTTATTTTCTACTACTTCAAGAAAATGGAGAATATTTAATTAAGTTCAACTTGTTTTCTTTCACATTTTTATCATTTAAAATTTACCACCTATTTATTGACTTATGAAAATTAGGTTTTAATTTGACCTATTGCACCCCAATCATCAATTTATTGGATGTTTAGGTTTTACCTCTTATAACCTCTAGAGATAGTTGACTTTATGAATGTTAGTGTACAATATGATATATGGGTTCTTGGAAGGTGAAAAGGAATAAAAAATATGCACTAAAATTTGGAATGAATAACAATGTACATAGTCCTCTCAATCAAACTCCTATTATAAGAAAAGTGATGACAATAATTACATAGTTATAAAATAGTAAAGTAGTTGTTATCAAATAAAACATCCTTTAGCAAGAGGACTAATAATGTTTGGTACTCCTATTGTGAGAGGCATCACATAGTACTTAATTATGCCAATTCATAGTCTTAGAAGTACCAATGCACACATAGTCATATATAACAACATAATATTTTTTAAAAATACCTATTTAGCACACAACATGCTTATATTTATTAAGAAAGGATTAGTAGAAGGAAGAGGAATCTCATAACACCTATGTCCTCCAATGCATAGTTCCCATAAACTATTGCTAGCCTACAAGAGATACTTCATAACACTTAAATCCATTGGCACATACTTGAAGGAAAATAGCCCTATGTACAATCTTAAGTAGAAAAGGAATACTTTAGGTGAAAACTTATATTCTACTCAAAATGATTTATCTTCTATCAGGGAATTATCCTTTCATAAAAATTACATACAATGAAGCTCTAGAGATAAAAAGCTTCCTTAAATTCAAAGCCCTCTTTTTTTATTTTCTAGGACACTATTTATAGATTACAAAAGCCTTGGCTCTAAGACTTGGTGACAAAATGATACCTACCTAAGTAAATCCTACTTACTACAACTAGAGATAAGAAAAACAAAGAAAATATATCTAGCCTAGCTATTCTACAATGATGTTCCTACTTATTTTTTGCTAGAGAAAAAGGGATTGTACTTGGGTCCTCCACCCTATAGCTAAATTTCTACTTGGGTCCCACCAAATTTACAAATAGATTCAATCTAATATCAATTGAGTTTCTATAGCTAGATGCCTACATCTTTTTCATAAAAAGTTTTAATTCTAGATTTTTTATTTCTAGATCTTCAATTTTCTTTGTAAATAAAAATATTCCAAAATTTAGCATCCTTCTTCTTGATATTTTCCTAAAACAACCTATAATACAAAAACTCCACCTCTACTATCTATGCATTGTATGTTAGTAGAGTAATATTTCTAAAACTTCATGTTATCATAGTCTCCTTTACAAGATTTAGATTGCTTGTTTCCTTCATGAAGCATAATTACAACCATAAGAAATGTAATAAATAGTTTATATGAAAATACATTAATGTTAAAATATAGTAAATGTTACCAATAAAAAACTTTAAAGTAAATCTTAATCATTATTTGATTTAGGCAATCAACTTTTTCTTGTTAGCTTCAACTAAACTTAGTACTTCCTCTAACTATAGAAAAGAGTTTAACTCTATGATCCTCTATTAAAACCCCTCTATTGGCTAGTCTATCTGCACATTTGTTCTCTTCCCTTAACAAATGAGCAAACATGATTTCTTCAAACTTTGTAGTAATATCTTATATTTCCACAATGATATTTTGTATGTTCCATGGAGCCTTTGCTTTTCTCAAAATTTTATTTATTACTATTAGTGAATTGCATTCCATACTTTGTTCCATTTAATTTGTATGTATACTTTTAACCCTTCCAAAGTCACCCAAGATTTAGCTTCATTATTAGTCTTAAATCCACTATTGAAAGCATAATGTGACAAACTCTCATCCCTATTATTTCTAATTATTTCTCCTCCTACTGGTCCTATATTTCCTTTGGATGCTCCATAAAAATTCAATTTGCCCAAATATACTTCTAGTGGTTTCCACTTTATATTCTTTACCTTATTTTTATTTCTCTTATACCCAATATCATAATTTCATTTGATGACTTAACTCCATCTATCAAGGCTCTCTAGTTCAATATTAGGGATTGGGTGAGTTGATAAGGTTGGTTTAGACTCCTCTATGGCTAAACAAATATTCCTTTTTATTACCCCAAAACTAATTTCCTTTCCTTTAAATATTGTTTTATTCCTTTCTAGCCATATATTCCAAAGTATTGTATAATTTGATATATCCCAGATTGTCTATAGTGCTTCACTTTTAAAAGTGTTTTACCATTTCTTTAACCATTATTCAATTCTATCATTCATCACCATGGATTTATCAAACATATTAAGAATACCTTGCCATAGTTCTCAGACCATTGAACAATATCTCAAGAGATGATCTATACCCTCCTATTTTTTACATAGAACACATTGTGAGGGGCCATGAAAGCCCCTTTTTCATTAGGTTATCCTAGGATAAAATTAACCTGACTTAACTCTTGAATAAACTTATACTCAAACCCCCTCGAAATAATAATTATTGTTATCTTTCTATTCAACTACCTCCTTACAAAAATGTCTGGTATACTTGTAAAAAAATCTTCTTTCCATTTGTATCTTCCTTCTTGATCCTTATACATAATATTTTAAACCCTATCACCATATTTATCTTGAAGTAATCTCATCCATGTTTTCCAAATTGGATCTAGATTGAGTGGTTTTTTTATCACCCCAAGTATCCATCCAAATAGAATTTTTTTCCAGTTCCTACTGCTCATCTTAGACCTTTAATCACTAGATCAATTGATTTTTTTTAATTATTATAAAGTGTAGAACCATTTTTTAGTAAGCATGCAATAAATATTAAGCTTGGTTCAATGGGCTCAATGTACTTACTTAGAAGTATTTTTACCCATTTTCTTTGACTCTCTTTGTACAATCTCCTAATTACGTTTAGTTTTCCTCTTAGAGCTCAGTTTGTATCTGTAAGAACTCTTAAACAAAGACTTCCCATATTTTTATAATCACACACCTTGCCCCATTTCACTAAAGGAAATTTATTTTTTTCATGTAATATTGACCATAAAAATGACTAATTCTAGTTGCTATCTATTTTGCCTCGCTCTCAAAGTTCTTTGCCTTTTCCAATGCTTCTACATATGTTGAGGATGGTACTACCTTCATCTTCTTCCTATATTTAGGCAATAGTCCATCAATAAACCATCTCCTTACTAGACCATCAACCAGTGGTGTCTGCATATTATCAGTAAGCTGCTTCAATATTCTATCATATGTTTTAACATCTTCCTCTTTCTTTTGCTTTGTAGCATATATCTTTATGATGATCTCTGTGTAGTCTCTCAAGGGTCGGAATTCATTTATGAATTCTTCTATCATAGCATCCCATTCGCGAAATGCTTGTGTACTTTATCTCTTCAAGTACCAGTCTATTGCGATTCCTCACAATGTAGTAGGAAATAATTGCAACCATTCATCTAGTTGCCTTGCCCCATTTGCTTTCCAAATGGTGGTGCAAGTGCCTATGTGTGTTGTTGGATCTTCTTTCCCTTCTCCCATGAAAGGTGGGCATTTTTGCTTGCCCGCTCTATTTGCAATGTTTGCCATTAAGTAATCTTCTATTTCCTCGTCACTCGATGATAGCTCCCTTGGGATTTCAGCCCAATGTCTTTCTACCATTAATGGTTCAACTTGTTGTTCTTCTCTTAGTACTTATGTCCTTGGAACTTCATCTCCTTCAAATATTCTTACCAATTCTTGTGCATCCTCACTGCATGACCTTTCTTTGATAAACTTGTTTGAGTATTGGTTCTGGTCTACTTCCCCGAGTATTCATGCGTTGTTGCTCTGGTGCCTAGCTCACGTCCTCTACACCGCTCTACAAACTCCTTGCTTGCTCAGTTGTCACTATCCACCCTTCATTTCGTTGTGCACTTCCTACATTAGCGTCTTTACTTACGCAAATGTTTTCTTCGACTATTTGTTGCACTTTGTACACCTTGTCTTTTGTACTCAACAACAATGTTTCCCACCTCTCATTTTCTCCGTCTTCTGGAGTCCAAACTTGTTTGAGTATTGGTTCATCCTTTTCTCTCAATTGAATTACCATATTGTTCACATTTCCTCTTTGAGCGATCCTTGTTCCTCTTCCCACTAGCACTTGATCATCTTTGCAATCTCTTCTCCTCCTTGCAAACATGTATCTATCATCCACCCTTATCTCCTCCATGCTACTTTCCTACTGAATCAAACCCTTCTCGCTCCGGCAATGGCAATGGTGCCAAATGTAGCACAAGTGGCAATATTCCCAGTAAGGGAGGTGGCGACAGATTCAAGAATGGAACACTTGGTTGTACAACATAGCTGCAATTACAACTATACAATTCCTAGATCATACAATCCAATCCGTTGTATGATAACACTAACTACCATACGATCATATGATGCTCTTACCTTATGATATCTCTTTGTCATATGATTCATCAACAACCTAGCTATACGAAGTCGTCTTCACAGCAATTGTTCGTATCGTACAATCATATATCATACGATTCACAGCAAAATGAAATGTACAGAATCTGCCATTCGTCTTACAAATAGCAACTTGTACATCACGAATTGTTGAACATACCAAATTTATTACGGCAACACACATCCGTATTCCCTCGTACAAGTTCGGTCTTAAACTACTAAATCAATCCAAAACATAACCATCTGTAAAGCGTTCAATGAGCAGTTGGTTCATATTGTAACTACCGAAAAATTCACAACGGACTTCCACCTTACTCTATAACCTATAAAGACACTTCCTATGGCAATACTAACTAATATTGCAATATAAGCAATTCACACAAGTTACAACCACGACATCTTGATTAAAATTTCATAGGCGATGGAGGAACCAGAGGCAACGATGATGACTATTGGCAAGGATTTTGATTAAAATTTTCTAGGAGGTGGCGGCGGCGAAACAGGCGGTGGTAGAATCACGACGGCTATTGGCAAGGGTTTTGATTAGAATTTTACAGGCGATGATGGAACCACGACAATGGATGAACCACGGCAGTGGATGAACCACAGTAGGTGGCGTTACCACGATGGCTGTTGGCAAGGGTTTTGATTAAAATTTTATAGGCGATGGTGGAACCTCAATGGCAAAGGAACAACAATGGCAGAGGAGCCAAAAGCGACAATAGAACCACAAAGGCGGAGGAACCATGACGGTAGAGGATTCATAGGCGGTGGCAAAACCACAATGGTTGTTGGCAAGGGTTTTGATTAAAGTTTATAGGCGATGGCGAAACCACGATGGTTGTTGGCAATATCCTTGTGGTGGACACTAGAGTGGAGGAAGCACAAGCAATGGCTATTAGTAATATCCTTGTGGTGCGTACTGCAGTGGAGGAACCACAATCAATAGTTGTATCGGATGGAGACCTATGGGGCCAGTAACCTTCAAGGCGAGCAGGATCAGATGGAGATGTCTGGGGCCAGTAACCCTCAAGGCGAGCAGGTTCGAATGAAAACCTTTGGGGCAAGTAAACCTCAAGGCAACCCTTTGATCACGTCTGTGATGTGCCTTTCTTAAGTTTTCATCAAGTTTATGTGCATGTGCATGTGCATTTTGTCAAACAGTTTGTAACACATTCATAGTACATTGGCATTAAGAAAAACAGTTTGCATTTCATTCATATAGCATTGGCATTACTTCAAACACTTTGCAAGCATCCATATGAGAATAGAAATCAAATAGCAAATGCAATATTGTGCAAAGAGGGTTTGATATTCATTATTCTAGCAAATAGAGCAAATACATATGGAGTTGAAACTCACAGTTCACAAGTAGAAGTTTGTTGTACATATTTCTTATGGCTGGCGGGGATTGTTCCTTGTGACTGGAATGTCTCAAAACTATGACTGAGTGTCAATACTGATTGAAAGATCTTAAATTTATGACTGAATGTCAATATTGGCTGGTTGTAGATGGAAGTGTGAGAGATGCCAATGGCAACACTGAGGATATATGAATCTGTTGTGTATGGCGGCAGCCCCTAAGAATGTTAAACTTCACATCAAACCCTTGTGATGGTTGACGGAAGGCTTGTTGGGTATATTGTGCTTCCAATGCTAACGGCAGGCCATAAACTAAGTATAATGTGCAATAGAATAGCAATGCTCTCCCTAGACTTCTTCACAATGAACTTCAACCTATGTGATAAGCCCTAGTTCTCCATAGTCTCCATGAAACTGATCCAATAAGCACAATTGTAAATCCTGGGTAGATTTACCACTGAAAGACTTAAGGGGTTTCATCCTTAATCCAAGAGGGTTTTCATCCTTTGGATGATCTCTTGCAGGGTTTCGTCCACAAGAGGGTTTTGTTTCAGCTTGAGAGCCAAATACAAGTAGAGAAGAAAACTGAGTTCAATAATATTCAAATGAGCCCCCAAGTCCCCTTTTATAGATAAAATCTTATAATTATTCATTGAGGGGAGAAACCCTTAAATGACTTAAAGCACCCATTAAATAATTAATTATATCCTTATGTCTCCTAACACTTTATTTTAATATTTAAAACACCCCTAAGTCACATTACCCTTATATCTACCCCATTATTATTTTATTTTATTTTACTTTATTTCCCTATCAAAAGCCACACTAAATGAAAATAACACCAAACTCACAAATTACACACCGCACATCACACCACACTTATACACAAGGTAAAATCCAAAAATGGGTCATTACAATACCGCCCTCCCCAAATTGCTTGTCACCAAGCAATTCAAAGCTGGATGGGAGAGGATTTCAAATGCTTCCCAAGTAGCATCCTCCAATGGCAAGCCTTTCCATTTGACCAAGTACTCAAGGATGATTTTGTTCCTCAACTTCTTCTTCTCTCTTGTCTCTAAGATGGATTCAAGTTCTAAAATTAGCTTGCCCTCATCATCAAGTGGTGGCAACTCTGTAGAAGGAGTCACATGCTGCCCAAGTGCTTTCTTCAAACAGGATACATGAAAAACATTGTGAATCTTGCTATGAGAGGGAAGCTCCAATTCATATGCTACCTCACCAATCCTTCATAGCACTTTATATGGCCCATAAAACTTTGGTTTCAACTTGTCTTTCCCACTATATTTGAGTGAGGATTGCTCGTAGGGCTGAAGTTGCAAGTATACCATGTCCCCTACTTCAAAATGCCTTTTGATGAGGCTGGGAATTGCCTCATCTATAGACTATTTTGGATAACTGATAAACTATTTGACCCACCTTATGTTATGTTTTGATGCTGATTATGGTGATAGAATGCATTATATATTAGTATTTACATGTTTTAAATGTTGAAGAGCATATATTCTGTTTTGACTGTTTTTCTGCATTTCTGACCTGTTTCAACTGAATTATCTAGCAAATTAGGATTTATTTGAAGTTGTAATAATAGATGTTGATATGTATTCGGTTCTGAAATCATTTCATTTGCTTTCATTACCTTTTAACAAATTCAAATGCTAAAAAGGATGCCAAAACCTGTCCAAATTAAGCTGACTGTGCAGAAACAGAATATTGACCATATAAATTCCAACCAGCTGTGCATACACAGCATGGCTTGGAATTGGTCATCTCCAGTACGAGCCAATGGTGGAATAGGTCTTCTGAGGACGGCAGGATAATGTTCACACAGTCAAAACCACTTTCCTGCGCATCGGATGTACGAATTAGCACAGGAACTGTTATATTGCCTGATATTCCGGAGCAGCTCCGGAATGAGTGGAGCAGGAACAGTTTTGGTCAAAATCAGCCACAAAATGGTCAAGACAATGGCAAATGGCGAGATAAGGTTGGTTTCAGCTGTCTAAGGGGTTGTTTTACTCCTTCCGACACCTTTCTCCCAACGGTTGCAGCCCAGCAAAGCAAATGGATAAACTGTAGCAAAACAAATTCCTGCATATTAGGAAAACAGTTCTGAAACAGTTGATGGCATCCCTGAAGAACAACAACAACTCATATCAGCATTGTAATAGAATAATATAAATAACCTAGCTCCCATTCGGTTGAGCATATAGGATATAGGTGTAGAAGAATTTCAGAATAGATAAGTTGTTTTTATTGTAGCAGAACAGTATTTTGCAGGCATTTTCCTGCACTACTGTAATGCTACTGCAGAATCAATAAAGGTGCAATTTTTCTATTATGTTGGCATTCTGAGTGAATGTGTGTGAGATTTAGATAGTTTAGAACAATTATTTCCACCTTCTTCTGGTTCAGGGAGCAAGGGCCACTTCTAGGCCCAGGAGAAGAAACAACTTTGACAGGTTTTCTGCTCATTTCTTGCTGCAGCCAATTAGCAGGAACCTGACAATTTCTATTTCACATTTTTAGCTGTGCTATTTTAGATTGCATGTGATAATTTGTAATGATTATAGAAGTGTGTGCATGTCAGTTGACCACTTAGCATAGATTCTTGCATCCTATAGCATTTTTTGATATTCCCTGTTTTCAACAGTTGTTTTCAAATTTTGGCATTTCCAATTTGTATCAATGAACTCCCTGCTGTTTCGGTTTTGCAACATTTTAATTCCTGTCCTTTGAATGTTGTTTCTGTAACTAGGTTTACTTTATGCAAAGTGTGCATTTCAATTCTGCAATGTTTATTTTCTGTTGTTTCCAATTCTGCAATACTTCACTTTTGCCATTTCAGATTCTGCAAATTTAGATAGTTTCTTTTTTCCTGCAAAGTTTTAATTCCTTCAATTTCATTTTTGTCAAGGTAAATAGGAGTCAATTTCACTTTATAGGATTTAGAGGTGACATCAAACCCCCAAACGCTAACTTTTTCACCAATAAAGCCATCTCCTGAATGAACTGATCCTTAAACTACTTACCTTTCCTATTGTATACAGCCATTGGACACTACCCTGGATTGACAAGTATAATGACTAAATGATGAATAATTGACGACACTCATCATTTTTGGCGTCGTTGCCGAGGAAATCTTAGGTGTTGTTAGAAGTATAGCAGTCCAAGAATTGTTCTGTTACAGGTACCAGTTCTTGAAAACTGAATTCTAGTTCATTTAGTAGATTAGCATGAATGCATAGGCCAAGAGACGAAAGAGGAAGGTTTATCAGAACTGGCTCTTTTCCACCAAGGCGTTCTTCACGATCAGGTGAAGATCTGTCTGTGTATGAACTTCCTGAAAGACTTAAACGAGAATCATCTTCTTCATCAACTGAAATTTCAAGATCTTTGCAAGAAGAACTTTTAGAGGCACTTGCTTCTAGACATACCCATAGTGTTGATCCATCTGAACCAGTTGAACAAGTCAAAACTGAGGAAGCACCTATGGCAGAACAAGGAAAACATGATAGGGATATTGTTGGTCATGATGCTGACAATCCTGTTAGAACTTTTGAATACCTTTTCGTCTGAATCCTACTCAAAATGTTCCTATGATCGATTCACACGGCTACTTATCGATCGATTCGATAAGAAGGATCCTGAGTTGTATTTTCGAGATCTGGCACAGTTGAGGCAGAACAATTCAGTAGAGGCCTACATCACAGAATTCCAGTCCATTTCTGTCAAAGTGGATGATATCTCAGAGAGGCGTCTAATCATACTCTTCTATGAGGGATTGTCTGAGCCGCTACGTGGTTGGGTAAAGGCATTTGATCCAGTCACTTTACAGGATGCCATGAAAAAGGCAAGAAGCATGGAGTTCGTTGTTCCGAAACAAAAACCAGCCTTAAAACCTTTTCAAAATAACAAAGATAAGAAGGGGTTTGTCAAGAACGCACCAAAAACTAAAACTAAGAAACTATCAGATAATGAGCTCAATGAATTAAGAAAAAGGAAATTATGCTTCAGATGTAGAGAACCATGGGAGTTGGGCCACAAGTGTTCAGTTAAGGTGAAGCAACTAGAGGCTAGAGAATATTTTGAAGTCGATGAATCGGTTCGAGCATTCGGATCAACAGGAGGATGAGGAGAATTGTGGAGCAGGCGAGACAGAAGAAGAGACTGAGGTACAGATTGCACAATTGTATAGTTTTAAAAAGGGATCTTCTTTCAAGGTCCGAGGAGTCCTTCAGGGGTAGCAGGTGGTGACAATGATTGATACAGGGGCAACTCATAACTTTATTGACGCTGGGTTGGTTGATAAGAGAGGGTTGCAGACAGAAGAATTTCCAGGATTCAGAGTAATGGTAGCAGATGGGACAGCCATACAGTGTAACCGCAGGATCCCTAAACTACAGATGAAGTTAGGAGGCTATGATCTTACTGATGATTTTTATGTGGTTAATATTGGGGATACTCATATGATTCTGGGAATGCAGTGGTTAGAATCCTTGGGTGAATTCACTATGAACCTGAGGGCTATGGAGATGAGTTTCATGACAGGTGGCAAGAAGGTGACGCTGAGAGGCATGTCAGATGCCGGACCCCGAGTTGTCTCCATTAAGCGAATGGAGAGGCTTTTCAGACATGATGAGGTTGAGTGGGCAGCAGTGTGTCTCATTACTTCAGCAGGGGATGTACAGGTTAAGTCCACTTACCGACCGGAGATTCGGGACATCTTGACTAAACACTCCAAGGTGTTTAGTAATATTCCTCCAGGGAGACCTCCAGAGAGAGGAATGGAGCACATTATTGAGTTGGAGGAGAGTGCTAAGACAGTTATCACTACAACCTATAGGCACCCTAGGCGACATAAGGATGAGATTGAGAAAACAGTTTAGGAATTGCTTGACATGGGACATATCCGACCAAGCAAGAGTCCTTTTGCTTCGGTTGTGGTTTTGGTAAAGAAAAAAGATGGGACTTGGCATATGTGTGTTGACTATAGGGAGCTAAATAAGAAAACAATTAAGAACAGGTACCCTATTCCACGCATCGATGAATTGATTGATGAGCTACACGGAGCTCAACTCTTCTCAAAAATAGACTTGCATAGTGGTTACCATCAGATCGAGAATGAGAGAGCGGGATATAGAGAAAACAGCTTTTCGTTGTCATTGTGGGCACTTTGAGTTTCCGGTTATGCCTTTTGGGTTGACCAATGCCCCCGCGACTTTCCGATCTTGTATGAACAAGATTTTTAGCGAGCGATTGAGGAGGTATGTTTTGATATTCTTTGATGATATTCCGGTTTACGATCGATCATGGGAGGAGCACCTACGACATCTTGAGGAGGTCCTCCGTATCCTCGAACAGGAATCCTTTTATGCTAAGGAAACAAAATGTGATTTTGGGTTGACAGAGCTCTTGTATCTTGGGCACATTATCAGTGCAGATGGAGTACGTATGGACCCGGATAAAATCAAAGCTATCCAAGATTGGCCAGCTCCAACAAATCTATCTCAGCTTAAGGGATTCTTTGGACTTTGTGGTTTTTACAGACGGTTTGTGAAGGGATTTTCGCAGTTGGCAGCCCCACTCACAGATTTGACCAAGAAGGGTGCCTTCAAATGGTCTGATGAAGCTCAGAAGTGTTTCGAACACTTCAAACAGGTTATGTGTTCTTGCCCGGTGCTTGCTATGCCGGATTTTTCACGACCTTTCGTTTTACGAGTGTGATGCTTCGGTGAAGGGATTGGTGCGATTCCGATGCGAAACAGACACCCGAGTGGCTTATGAGAGTCGGAAGCTCCAGGGGGCAGAAAGGAGTTATTCTATTTATGATAAGGAGATGTTGGCGATAATGCATGATCTCGCCAAATTCCGGCAGTATCTGGTTGGAGGTAGATTCACTGTCAGCATGGATCATAACAGTCTTAGATACTTCTTGGCTCAGAAGGATCTAAATGAGAGGTAGCAGAAGTAGGTCAGCAAGCTACAAGCTTATGATTTTGACATAGTTTATGTTAAGGGAAAGTCGAATGTGGTTGCTGATGCTTTATCTCGAAGGCCTCACATTTGTTCAGTGACTGGTATTTCAACAGAATGGCGAGATGTTATTATTGCAGAATATGCCAAGGATGAGTGGGCATCCAGTTTACTAGAGGGCAAAGTGCGGGATGACCGTTATATGATTTCACAGGGTTTGATCCTTTATAAGGGTCGCGTTTTTCTTCTATCTGGGTCACAGTTTAGGAAGAGAGTTATCCAATATTTTCATGATGATCCGACTGCAGGTCATTCAGGTTTCTTTGAGACTTACACGAGCATTCGGGAGAGATTTTCTTGGAAAGGGCTTAAGAATGAGGTTCTTCAGTATGTTCGTGAGTGTTCTATCTGTCAACAAAATAAGGATGAACATACACACCCAACAGGTTTATTGCAACCCCTTCCAATACCGAACCAGAAATGGGAAGGTATATCTATGGATTTCATTCTTGGGTTACCCACGGTGCAGGGGCAAGGATTGCATTTATGTTGTGGTGGATAGACTCACTAAGTTTGCACATTTCTTTGCTATTTCAGCTACTTTTACGTACTGCTCGGTGGCTGATTTATTTTTCAGAGAGGTGTTCCGTTTGCATGGAATACCCAAGACTATTGTGAGCGACAGGGATACACGGTTCATGAGCATTTTTTGGCAAGAGTTATTCAGGTTAGGAGGAACCGAACTCACTCCCAGCACTAGCTACCACCCCCAGACCGATGGGCAGACAGAGATAGTTAATAAGTGGATAGAGGGTTACCTGAGGAATTATGTTTCAGGGCAGCAGAAAGCTTGGGTGAAGTGGCTTCATCTTGGGGAATTCTGCTACAACACAACTCACCACATGACTATTGGTATGACACCTTTCATGGCTTTGTATGGTTATGAGGCTCCAAGCTTCATTGATCTTCTATTGGGTGACAGTCGAGCTCCGGGAGCTAAGGATTATTTGCAGGACAGCCAGGACTTGTTGAGGTCCCTCAAGGATAATATCCTTCAGGCTCAGAATCGGCAGAAGCTTTATGTCGATCAGTACAGAGTTGAGCGCAGTTTTGAGGTGGATGATCTGGTCTATCTTAGGTTGCAGCCTTATAGACAATCTACTCTCAAGAAGAGTGGGAAGGAGAAGTTGAAGCCCAGATTTTATGGACCCTTTCGGGTAATCAGGCGGATTGGTGAGGTAGCTTATGAGTTGGAGCTACCTGGTGACAACAAAATACATAATGTCTTCCATGTTTCACGCCTCAAAAAGGCGATTGGTGCACGCATTGTTCCTTCTACTGAGTTGCCTCCATGGGATGAGGAGGGTAAACTCATTTTGGTTCCTGAAGCTATTGTTGATTACAGGGAGAAGGTGTTGAGGCGGAAGGTAATTAAGGAATATTTGATTAAATGGAAGAACTTACCTGTTGATGATGCTACCTGGGAACATGAAGACATTCTACAGCATCCGACACTAAGATTGCTTGGGGACAAGCAATTTTTGGGAGGGAGGACTGTCATGTACCCTTTCTGAGCTCGTAAGCATTGGCACAGTGCATAGCCTATTCACGCGATCCTATAGGCTATGGGAGCAGTTTAAGGATCTTGGAAGTCGGTTGGAGCAGTTTCCTATTTTTTTAGGGCCGTGCTTTTTTAGAAGCAGTTTCTATATTTGGACGATTCGACCAAAAGGGTATCCAAAAATGCTATCAGATGTTGGCTTGGGTCTTTTGGTGCAATTATTTTAATACTCGTAATTATTTAATTATAAAGTCGTATTTAATTAAATAGACTTTATATTATGTGTGCACATAAGTCACTTAAGTGAATTATTAATTATTTGATAAAGTGACTTAGGGAGACAAGGATTTATTAAAAAAGGGGTTTTTTATCCCACATTGGTTATGTTATGATACGACCGAGGCCCGAGTCAATAATAAATAAAGTGGTCGGGCTCTCATTCCAGCATCCTTGAAGATTGAATATATTGCTTGATGCATTCTGGAGAATTTGCTTGCAGATTCGAGCTTGTTGAGAACAGAAACTCTCGGCAAGGACATCCACTACGGCTGTGAAAGATCAGCTCTATTGGATATTGATTGTCTTCATTCAGAGGGCAAATTGGAGATCAAAGAGAATTTCTGGTTCGTCATTGATATCTTGTGTGTTGGGAGATAGCAGCGATTTAGACCTGTAGACGGTACTTATTTGGAGACTGTAGCAGTTTACTATTCACGGGGTACTGTAGCAGTTTACTATTCAAGTGGCACTGTAGCAGTTTACTATTCATGCAGTACTGTAGCAGTTTACTATTCAAGCAGCACTGTAGCAGTTACTATTCACGCGGCACTGTAGCAAATTACTATTCACAAACTATTTCCAGAACGTGGATTGCTGCGATTTGTTTCAGACTTGAGGAAAATCAGGTATTTTCAGTGCTGTTCATCATTGTAATTTCCCTTGCAATTAAGTTGTTCCAGTTTGTGAAGCTTTCTTTCAGCAGTATACTGTATGTTTAAATCCCATAAAAATACCCAAAAAAAAGAGCATATATTTGAATTAAAAGAGCAAAAATTTGTGTTTTTTTTTACTAGTCAAAATAGATAGGAAACAATCCAGAATAGGGTGGGTTGTTACATTGATTCAGGAGGTTCAACACGTAGAGAACAAGTATGATAACGATGCCAAAGATGGGATAATTCAATTAAAGACAACCCAACTATCAAAAGGTCTTATCACACTCAAGAATATGTTCAATCCAAATGGCAGTGCCAGGAAGTGTAGTCTCAAAGTGAAGATACCAAATTACCAACCAGTTGAGATCAATGAAGGGAAGTCTCTCTTGCTAAGAAAAAAATGTACAAACTAGGAAAGGCTCCTATTCAAAAAATTATGTGCCAAGTATAATGATGTCATAGCTTGGAGTTAAGACGACATGAAATTTCATGACATGAATGTGATCGAGCACACTATTGACCTGGATCCTGGGGCCAAACCATTCAAGCAAAAGTAGAGGCCAATCAACCCAAAATTTGAGACTATGATGAAAAGGGAGCTATGAAAGTTGCTACAAGCACAAATCATCTTTCTAATCAAACACTCTACCTAGCTAGCAAGCCTAGTGCTTGTTAGAGACAAGAATGGAGATATTTAACTGTGTGAAGACTTTCAAAATTTCAATAAAGCTTTCATTGAAGGATCATTACCCCCACCTCTCATGGAACAGATCTTACAAAAAGTTGTAGGCTCACAAATGTTATCTTTGCTCGATGGATTCTCGAGGTATAATCAAACTTGGGTTCGATAGGAAGATCAATACTAAATGACGTTTTCCATAAAATGGGGATATTTGCGTATTGGGGAATGCCTTTTGGGTTGTCATACAAAAGGGTTACTTTTCAGAGAGCAATGAACATTTCTTTTGCAGGTTTGTTGGAAAATATCATCGTAGCAAAACTCGGACTTGGCTCGGACTCAGAAAGGTCTTCTCGAGAGTCGGACTCGGAACTCGGCAAGACTCGGCAAAAATAAAAAATGAAAAAAAAAAACAAATTTTTATTGAAAAAATAAGTTTTTTCATGCATATTACTTATTAGTATATTCTAACACACTTACTCAACATTCAACATTATACAAATAAGAAATTAACAAGAGGAAGGGGCATATTCTTTCTTGTATTCATCAAAATGTTTATAGTACAAAATGTGCTCATGAGCCATGACAAAATACAAAAGAGGGCTAGCTAGCTTTTTCATGTTCTTTTTAACTTTAAGGTCTTTTTAAATTTTGAAGAGGTAATATTAATTCTTTTTATTTTTTATATATATTTTTAAAGATACTTTAACAGCTGTGAAGTAGGAGACCACCTTCCCATAAATTTAACTTGAATCTCCGCAATATAAACCAAACCTCATACATTGGACCACTTTTCATATATAATCTAGGATTCTCAACCTGTATTCTCTAGAATGGGGACAAAGCTTACGACCACCTATTTTCTACATAAAAATAATTAGGTGATTTTGAACGTTCGCCTCTAAGCCTTTTGGTTTTATTTTTACCCTAAGATATTCGAGTCTCAAGCTTTAAAGGTGTGCACGAGAAGTACGTGCATCTACCTAGGTGAAAGAAAAGGTATGACAGTGTCAATGGAACTTTAACTTTAATTTTAAGGTGAAAGAAAAGTTAGCCATCTTACATCCAAAATTGACCATGGAAATCAATTCACCGTGGACCTCCTTTTGGAGACGTGGTGGTCAGAAGGCGTAATGAGCAGGTTATTCAGCTACGTGGACCTCCTTTTGGAGATGTGGCTTTCAGAAGGCGTAATGAGCAGGTTATTCAGCTACGTGGACCTCCTTTTGGAGATGTGGCATTCAGAAGGCATAATGAGTAGGTTATTCAGTTACATGGACCTCCTTTTGCTTAAACTTCTCTTATAGAATGATAAGAATATAATATTTTTTTAATAATAAAATTTTATATATTTATTAAAAAATGATTTTAATTTATGACATACTTTTAAAATTAATATTGATTGATTTTTGTTTTATAAAAAATAATATTGATTGATTTTTTTTTTTTTGAAGTGTGAGAAACTCCTAAGACAAATGCGCAGGGTTGACCAGTCTCCTCCCAATCATAACACCTGTAAAGTTAAGAGTTATGCTTACCAATAGGGAATTTAACACACAACCACCATACATCCACCCCTATATTAATTGATTTTATTTATATATTGATTGAAGAGTTGAGCAAATGAATGAACTTTCAACGAATAAGCTTTATCAAAATATTATTGTAATCTTGGTTATAAGACTTGTGATCCGCAGGTCACTTTAATCCTATATAAACAATCCTAAAAATTGAAGGTTTTAATTGGTTAAAATATGAAGGTTCTATGTTGCTCCATTTGAAATCGAATTACTTCCAAGTTTAAATACAAAAGTATTATTTAGAGTAATAAATACGTTGCACTCACTCCTACTTTAAAGAAAAACTATTCATCTTATTTGTTTCTATAATCAGGTTGAATAAATTGAACGAACAATATCTTTTATGAAAATCACTATATATATTCTATAAATACATAAATATTTAAAAAATAATAATATTGTTGTAATACTTATAAACACGTAGATATAAAAAACAACATTATTTTTAACTTGAATAACATAGATTTAGGTTAAAAAATAAATTCACAGTGGTATATAGAAGCTATCAACATTATTTTTGACCATGGAAATCAATTCACCATGGACTTCCTTCTGGAGACGTGGCCATTAGAAGGTGCAATGAGTAGGTTATCAGCTACGTGGACCTCTTTTGGAGACGTGGCGGTCAGAAGGCGTAATGAGCAGGTTATTCAGCTACGTGGACCTCCTGCTTAAACTTCTTTTACATGGCCGAAGTAAAATGGATTGATGGTATTATTGACTGAGACGTCAACGAATAGAAAGAGGAATCACAAGATGTCCACGTGTTGTGCTAAGAAGGTTGTCGGTTGGATACGTGGACCAGGAGAGGCCACCATAGCTGCCGCAAGACATCGCTCCACCAAAAACATAAAATTAATCTCCTAGCTGGTGTCCGATTGGCTTTGAACGGTGCGTGACTAAATGAGGGCCCTCCTGCAGAGTGTGAATCGGGGCCACATGAATTAAAAAAAAATGACCACGCGTATATAGGAAAGCAAGAAAATGAACATGCATCTTGAATCGGGCAGGTGAAGCCTCAATCGTAACTGGGTTTAGCCATAACGTGGATGATGTACTCTAAAGAAGGCATAGTTTGTAACGAGAACGGAGTAGGAGTACCACCGTAGTTGAAATAACAACGATTGTAGGAGAAAATCAACTGTTTCGAAAAGCTTCAGGGACATGAAAATTATTACAGTGGTCGGAGAGCCAGAAAATGGTGATTTCGATGCTAACATCGGGCAGAGAATGAAACGTGGCCTCGACCAACTACTGCTAGTTGAGGGAGAAACGAGGGAACGATGAATTTATTTCCATGGTCAATTTTGGATGTAAGACGGTGAAAGTTTAACTTAAGTATTTAATTTTTTTTTTCTGGGCCAGCCGAGTCCCGACATCCAGACTCGCGAGTCCGGGCCGGACTCGGGCTCAACCTTGGACTCGGTTGGACTCGACCGAGTCCTAGTAAAAAACAAGTCCGAGAGGGCTCGATGCGGCTGAGCCCACTCGGACTCGGGAGTCCAGCCGAGTTTGATTACTATGGAAAATATCATCTTGATATACCTCGATGACATGTTGGAAGATATCATCTTGATATACCTTCATGACATAGACAGTTTTCTCAAAAGACAAAAAACATATGGAACACTTGGAAACTATTTTTGAACATTGCAAAGAGTTTGGCATCTCGCTAAATTCCAAGAAATTCATTTTCTAGGTCCAAGAAGGGAAATTGTTAGGTCATATTGTAACAAGGGATGGACTGGCTATCAATCCGAATAGGGTCAAAGCCATACAACAACGACCTTTACCATCTTCACTGACAGAGTTTGGATCTTTCATGGGTTAGATTCAATTTGTTTCCCGCTTTATCACAAACTTCGTTGAGATGGTCAGGCCAATAACAAAAAAGCTGAAAAAGGATGTCAACTTCTCTTGGAGAGAAGAAGGCAAATAGGCATTCCAAAGCATCAAGGATGCAATCACCAAAGCCTCTATCAATCCCAATTTCTTGAAGGATTTTAGGCTGTATATATTTGGGGTAGACATTAGCATAGCTACAATTCTTATATAGAAAGACGACAAAGGGGAAAGCATCCTATATATTTCATTAGTTAGACCCTGTACAACTATGAGATGTATACCTTCATTGGAAAACAAGTGTTTGAGATGATGAAGGCCCTAAGAAAGTTCAAATATTAACTTTCACAAAGCAGAAACATGGTGTTTGTCGTTCATCCCTATGTCAAATCCATATTCCTCCAAGGAGAATTAGGAGAAAAGAGAGATAATTGGACCAACAAGATTCAGGAGTTTGACATTGAAAGTAATCCAACTAAGCTAATCATGGGCAGGCCTCTATGAGAGAATCTAGCATGCTCTTGTGGACAGGAACAAATAGTGTTTATTAATGAGCCTGAGCAACCAAAGAAGTAGACAATCGTGAGACAGACTAAAATAGATGAGTGATATGATGGAGTACCTTCTAACCAGCATGGTCCCAAGTGACAAGACAAGAATCGAGAGGAAACGTTTCAGGAGATAGGCGATGAGCTACTTTGTGATCAACAACATCTTGTTTCGAATAGGGTACCATGGTGTCCTCTTAAGATATATCTAACGGGAGAAAATAGATGATCAATTAAAAGCAGTGTTCCACGGGGACGCGTCCCCCCGTTTCCCACGTCCCCCAGGACGGGGGACGGCAAGGGGGACGTTTCCCCGTCCCCCTTTTTGGGGGACGGCTGGGAAACGTCCCGGGACGGCCGAGGCTCGTGACCTCGCCGTCCCCGGACGTCCCCCTTGCCCGGCCGTCCCGGGACGGCTGGGCCCCATGGGGGACGCCGGGCCGTCCCGGGGACGGCTGGGAACCTTTTAAGGTGCCCGGCCGTCCCCGAGGACGCCCGGCCGTCCCTAGGGACAGTCTGGGCGTCCCCCATGGGGCCCAACCGTCCCCCACGGCTGGGCGTCCCCACCAAAGGGAAAAAAAAAAAAAATTTAAGCCCTGAGAATATTTTTCAAAGAAGTGGAAATGCAAGTGAATATCGATAAAACTAGAACCATTGTGTTTTCCCTTTGAAAATCAGCAGGCTATTAGACCTGCAATTTAATAGAGAAAATTTGTTTTGTAAGAGAATACAAAAACGTTGGCTTGAACTTCCAAATAGGCAACGTTGACTAGAAATTCCAAATAGGCTTGGTTGGGAAACATGCATAGTGAAGAGGGTTCAAGATGGATAGAGGCCACTCTATTCACTGCCACATAGATGCAGAAATGGAGAATTAGATATGAAGAATTGGTTGGGAAACATTTTTTTTTTGCAATACCATTTGAGTTAGATATGCCGATATTCTATAAGTTCACTCCATGTCAAAACATTTCGAACTAATGATACTGAAAAAGACAGGAATTTTTAATTAGAATCAACAATAAAACAACCACCCTCCAAAAGAGAGTAGTAGAGCTCTATGCATCATATTTTGTAAAACTTGTATTTGCTAGAGCTTTTAAAGTTATGGTGCAATAGATTCTTCGTCTCGTGCACATAATTAAAAATCATTTCATTTTAAGCCTAGGTGCTGCATACCCCAACAAATGTGACCAAATGCAAGTCCTAAGTACATTTGGCAAAAGAGACAGTCACAGAAGCTAAGCCAAAGGTTACCCCAACCTGTGACAGATTTACCAACCAAGAAAATATAATGTCTAAACTAAATTAAATTTTGATCAGTTTAACTATTGTACAATAGAAGTTTATATAAATTTAATAGCAATCTAACTAAATTTATAAAATTAATATAATGTATATACTATATATCTTCTTGACACCCAATTTAACATGATACAGACTAAATACATCATTTTCCCAACATTAAATGATATTAAAATGATAATATAAACTGAACTGCAATATAAATTACATATATTGAATTAATTAATAGTTTCTACTATGTCATAATGACATCATTACAAATTATTGATAATGTACATACATTAGCTCTAATTCTCTTGAAGCTTCTATGAAGCAACATACATAAATATTTTTGAACCTGTACAAGAAAGAGACCCCATAAAGAGCAGAGATGTAGCTATGAATATCATATTAGAGAGCTGCTATGAAGAATAAACCAGAATCAAAGCTGCCCAAGGAATGGATTGGACCTCTTATGGAAAAATGCAACCAAAAATAGGATATTTACTGCTAAGAGGAGCCAATTGGCATTTGGTTTCACCAAAAAGTCTAAACCTATCGTTGTGAGGTCTTATGACTATTTCAAATTTCTTATTGCTGTCATATTTGAACAGTTAGTGACTGAAAATTTTTAAACATGACAGTCTTTGTTTGAACATTGGTGGCTGAAAAAATGATGACTGTTATTACTTAAAATGATGACTGTTTGAACATTGTTTGCACTTGATATCCTTGGCTGAACCTTCAAGTTATAGTTGTTGAACTTGAAACAATTAAATGGCTGCAAATTAGTAACTAATATGAACATGAAAATGTTAAATGACTCAATTATGGCTGCACTTATGTGTTAGTAACTAATCTGAATATGAATGGCTGCACTTACATAATTGATTAGTAATATGAAATATCATTTTTGTTGGGTGTAGAATTTTGAATGTGTAGATTATTCTAAATTTCTAAAAAATTTCATTTTTTATAGTATTATACCAGCCGTCCCCCCAGCCGTCCCCTAAAATCGACCTGCCGTCCCCCGCTGTCCCCGGAAACCCGTCCCCCAGGCTCGTGGAACCTTGATTAAAAGCCTATCATGATGAAGGCGGGCATTGCTTAGCATATATCACCACCCACAAAAGTTGGAGGGTGGGATATTACTGGCCCACAATCATATCAATTGCTTTCCAATGAATGAAGTGATGTAAGTCATGTAGTTTGTGTAAACAGACAAATTGAGATGTCCTTATTTGCTGAACCAGTTTTGGTATTATGTGTTATTTTGTAAATGTATGCAAAGTGTTTGACGAAATGCGCGTGCATATATATTTAATAATGTTGTAAAGTGCAATTTAATATTGTACGTAAGAATAAAGTCATGTAATTCAATTATGTCGGCTAAATTAGAATTATAAGCTATTTTGTCCTGTAGTGGGAAATGTCATGTAATGCAAGAGCAAATGCACATGAAATGTAATTTGAGGGAAGTTATGAGGTAGTTGGAGAACATAACTACTTTTGGGTGTATAAATAACCCCCCCCCCTCATTCATTCAAGTTGTTCACCCATAGAAGATGTGCAGGCAATAAGGAGAGCAATGCAAGGTGATTGATGCAGTCCATTGTTGTATGCAGCCATGAAGGATGTTCAGCCTAGGGTTTGCAGGTTGAGATTGTAATGCTGAATTTGTAATGCTGTATCATAAATGCCATTGTTAATACATTGTTAATATAAAACTGCTGTAATTACTGTTATCTGCTATTCCTGTCATTGCTGCTGTTATTATTGCTGTTGCAGATTTCTGTGCATTATTATTGCTATACTACAATGATTGCAGATCTGTAGAACTATTAAGTGGAAATGGAACTGTTTGTGAGCATGTGAAATTTCATTTCTACAGTTTCTTTATAGGGAAGAGAAAGAAGGCTCCAATGCCACTGTAACCTATCATGGTCTCACGGTTGTTTCAGCAATGGGGCTTAGATTTCATAGGTAAAATCAACCCCTTGTCTAGTGCACTCCACAGGTAGATCCTTATAGCCATGGATTATTTCACTAAGTGGGTAGAGGCAGTTTTGATGAAAGAAGCAAACCAAGAAATGGTGCTACAACTATTAGAAGACATCATAACCCGTTTTGGGGTACCTTCCATTGTCATCACCAACAATGCATTAGTTTTTACCAAGGGAAATATGATTCAGTTTGCACTTCAACATGGTTTCGTGTTGAAGACGTCATCAAACTATTACCCACAAGGGAATGGTCAAGTTGAATCTACCAACACGAATCTAATCAAGATCCTGAAAAGAACCATTGCACAATCCTAGAGGAATTAACACAAAGTTAAACAAGGCATTATGGGTAGACAAGGAAACCCAAAAAGCATCCACTAGACACTCACCATACAAATTGGTATATGGCAAAGAAGTTGTTCTACCCATCAACTTTGAACTCCCATCTCTGCAACTTTCATAACAACTTGAACTAGAGGACACAGGATATGACACCCTTATAGACTAGGTTGAACGAATTGCTTTTCCTCGAAGAAGAAAGAGAAAAATCATTTGCAAGGTGTGCAAAGCACCAAGCTACAATGAAGAGATGGTTTGATATAAAACCGATGCCACTTTACGTCAAGGAAGGGGACTTGGTTTGAAAATGGGATGAAGAATGAGACAAGCCCGATAAATATACAAAGTTTGATTCTCTATGGTCCAGACCATATCAAGTCATCCAAACGTAAAGCACCCTTCAAGTTGACAACTCTAGAACGACGCACGCTGCCCGTCTAGGTCAATAGGCAGCATTTAAGGCACTTGTAAACCGAGCGGTGTTAAAAAAAAAAATTCTAGTTTGGATGCTCCCAAAGTGCCACATACAATAGAGCAGGAGCAACCCCCCCTCCGCCCCAACACACAAAAATAAATAAAGAAATACCAAAAATAAATCTCATTCAAGTGAAGACCCCAAATTAGTACATTCAATACCCCCTCCATCAATCTGTTTTTAGTCCCTTCTTTTGTTGTCGTTTTCTATTTACATTTGAAAAAAAAAAGTGCCACTAACTATAAAAAGGGGGTAAAGTGAATTTTAGAATTCACTTTTACTTTTCACACTCCAAGAGCTCTCATTTCCGCTTAGAGAAGTTCTTTCGCTGCCATCAATCTCCTCAATGGATTCTAATTCTATGAAAGACCTATTTGAGCACAAAGGAGAAAGATACAACACGGTTTCAGATTTCATAAAACAATGTTCGTTGTGCAGTTTTCCAACACCACAAGGTTTTGGGGACATTCTTCTTGCAACCAACAATCTACCTAATAAATTCCAATTCCATAAGAAATCCATTTGAGTGCACACAAAAATTACTTAGCCCAGAGTTTCATTTTTGGTAGAGGACTCCCAAAAGGATTTTTTTAGCAACCAGAGGGTTCTGAACAATAAATCTATCTTCAAGGCAAAAAAATCTTTAAGGCGCACAATGAAGCAGAAGAAAGGCAATGTTAGGTCCAATTCAAGGCTCTCACAGTTGCGAGTTTAAGTCGGCGTCTCGTTTTGGAACGCCCAATTTGCTTAGGCCACCTCGCTCGCTGTGCAACCTGCTCTTGTTTGCGCGCCTTGCTTTGCTTTTGAACATGTCTGATTTGCCAAAGTATATCTCATTGGAAGATCTTGGACTGCAATATCGCATAACAACAACAAATGCCGACTCTTTGGCTGAAAACATAGAATAGGTGTTGGAAAGCATGTCGGAGGGTGAAAACATAGAATTGGAGACTAGTGATGGATATAAAGAGTACAGGCCACTACAACCAAGTCAGCCCCAAAAGAGCAAAAAAAGAAAAAGGAATGTTAGAGAGAACAAAGATCCAATAGGAAAAGCCCATGGGGCCACATCATGAGCCACACTAAGTGTCCATAGAGGAAATATCGGTATCCTCCTAGTGCAGTTAAGGAAGAGGCTCTTAGTAGACTATGAACCTCCAAACTAGCAAAATTACTAGTTCCTCAAAGTGTGTGAGTGCCCAAAATCATAGACTTTTGTGCGCGAAGGATGACGGAGAAAATTAGATGATCAGAATCTCGGGATATAAGCACGAGGTACCAATTCATATTTCCATAGAGGCCATCAGGGAGATGATGTGTAGAAGCCAGAGATGGAGAATGGAAGCCTTTCAATCTGAAATCGAACACAGTATACTACAAAAGTTATAGAAAGGAGAGATGGATTGACTTCTTGTAGACAACCAAAAAACCTTGAACAAACCAAAAACTTCAAATTTCCACCTAGGATTGGCTTTGCTTCAATTTTATCGATAAGTTCCTTCAAACGACCATTATATGACTTGATATTCTAGTCATTCCTTTGATTCTTTGAAAAAAATTCACCAGTGATCTCCATGTCATCACAAAGCAATTTGAATTCTTTACTAAATTCAGTCTTCAACTCATCCCATATTGTGAAGGGTTGTCCTCGTTTCAAGTGCCAATCCATTGCTATTCCACACAATGTGGCCAAAAACAATCATAGCCATGATCCTTCATCATCTATGCCATTGGCTTTCCATATCATTTCACATGTTCCAATATGGCATTCTGGGTATTCTTTCCCATCACCTATAAACTTTGGGCACTTCTACTTGCCTGCAACTGCAGCAATATTAACCATTGGTGGTTGTTCGTCCTCACTTGATGATCCTTTGTTTGCAAACAGTCTTTGGCTACTACCTTGTGCTCCCACCCTTAGCAATCTCCTTTGCGAATACACGAGCATGGAATCTGGTCTCTCAAGCACACTCTCCTACAGTTGCCTTAGTGCTTGACTCCCATCCTTAGCACCTCTAGGCACTCTGCCCTACACTTGTGTTGGTGTTACCAGTCGCTCCGCCTTATCTTGTGCACACTCCACGTTTGTGCCTTCTTCACAACTTGCACAAACGTTCTCCGTAACCCGAACCATGTTTGCTTGTTGCTCCTCCAAATGCTCTTCTTCCATTGTTAAAAATAACGTTTGCCACCTCTCACATTCCTCATTCAAACTATCCTCCAATTGAGGATTCCAAACTTGTTAAGATGGCCCAGGTACAATTTGCATCATTATTCTCCTTCCAAGATGCCCTCTAGCAAACCCAAACTACCTAAGCCTTGGATTTGATATCCCAAGGGCTGTCTGAGGTCTCATCTCACTTTCGGATCGACCAGGGGATGTCCTAGATGGCCCACCCTATTGGCTTGATGGCCTATCAATTGTCTAAGGAAGATAACTCCCCCTCTAAGATGATTGGGAAGGAGGCCAAACTGCCTCCCCCTTGGCCCTATTGATCCAAACGACTTGCGGGTCTTGACATCCCTTCAAGATTGCCCGAATAGCCTTAATCGAAAGCTCACCTTGGGTCATCAGGTAGCATTAGCAAATCACTTCGACTTCCCAAGGAACCATTCAAGTTATTTGGTGGATTTGTTCTTCTCCAATTCATCCACTTTTATACTTCTCCTACCTCAAAGTTTATTCAAGTTTTGCTATTGAGGTACCTGTTGTATCACCACATTCAGTATTAAGTTCACAATGCCTGTTGGCTGGACAACTTGCTGCCTTCTTGGTCTTCTTCTCCTCATCCTTCTTCTCAGTTCCAAGCCTGAACTGGCATTGCTCCAGCCTTCCTCCTCACTACTTGAACTCGTCAAGGACACACTACTAGATTAATTTCCCAAGTTCCCAACATCTCCTACTTTACTTTGCAATGTTTACCAAGGCACTTCAAGGATATCGTGCCATTCCACTTCACTTGTTGCAGGTCTGCTAGCTGAATTGGTAGTTCATTTCAAGAAATTCAACTTCCTGCACATAGTCACCAACAATTCCCAACACTTGCTTGTCTATTGCACACCTTTGGGGGTCTCTTTTGGACTTGTCCCTTCTCCATAAAACAAATTCTACCAATTGCTTGGTTATCCTACTACATCCTCAATAATCTTCATGTATGTTGTTTGTAACTCAACTATCTTGGTATTCAATTGTTCCCTTTGTTCGCGCGATTGCTGCATTTCCTCATGCATCCTCTGTTGTGCACATCTAATGGCTGCTGGCAAACTCATTCCCTCATATCCACTTCCATCATTTTGAGGTTCTTGTTCTGGAAGTTCTTCTCGTCCAACATACATCGCCGCCATTCGTTGTATGTTTTTGACATTTAGTGATCTTGGTCTTTGTTCATCTTCAACATTCGGGAATATGACATGCACACGAATTTGTCTACGCTCCATAGATCAAGGTTGCAACTATTGTTGTTCTATGACTAGTTGCATGTCAACTTCCTGCTTACTTGTGTTCTCTTCTTCATACAACCATGCTATTACTTCTACAAGTTTGCTATCATCTGAATCACTCACATTTGTTGCATATCATTTGCTCTAGTAGAACTTGACTCTCCAACCTCCTAAATAGAAATTCCTTGGAAGGATCCCAAAGATTGACTTGGTGCAACTATCTGACTGCCCTGATTCCTCCATCTATCAACTCAAAATTAACCAAGTTCACTTGCACTCACTTTATATGGCTTTAACTTCGAACCATTAACTATCTCAAGATAGTGTCCCATCAAGTTTCTTCAACCTTATTGTGCCATTGTTCATCATTTCTACGTGGAAGGGTCCAAGCCATAAAGTCTTCAAATTTCTTGGCTTGATTTCACTCTTTCCATTAAACATCAACACTAAATCACCTGCCTTCAAATTCATCTTCTTCAGGTGCTTATCATGACACAATTTTCGTTGATGTTGGGCAACCTTTGTGGCCCACTGTGCCTCCCTTGAATCTCATAATAAACAGGACACTTGAAGATTGTAGTACTGCGAGAGTATTCCATAGTTTGAGGAACAATTTGAATGACAGATTTAATAATCAGCTAGGACCCTTCATTTGTACTACAATCACAACAATTGCTTGTACAACAGCATCACTTGAATGACAACACTTGGTCTGCGACTTTCACCAATAAGAATAGCAGATGATAAATGAATATGAGTAGATCTTGTATTAACAATAGCCTGTACAGTTAACTACATACAACAATGGAACATCTCCTTCCAATACCTACATGCTTCAGCCAACAACCACCAGCCAGCCTCCCAATAACATCCACACTTCGACCTTCAACACAATTACTCCAATGAATGAGAGAAGGGTCTTATTTATACAACTAAAAAGTAGTTGCAACCTCCAACTACCTAACACCTCATCATTTTCCTAAATTACATTTGACATGCATGTGACTTACATTTACATTTCATTTGATGACTCACTTTATGATTTGTCCGTACACAACTAATACGTCATTGAACATCATCACATACAATTGTGTATGCACATTTCGTCAAACACTTTGCGTACAAACTACAAAATAACACACAATGACAACTTATTCACTAATTACGCAGACATATCAATTTGCCTACCTACAAAGATGAAATATTCTTCAGTCTCCACCTCGCAAATAGAGCAAAGATGAAATGCCCTATACTCTCGAGGAATATGGTGGTCTGTCTCAACCTGCAACTGATGTGAGCATACTTTGAGTTGACCAAGAGGAATCCTAAGGCTGTGTGTCCACTATTGCTCGACATAATTAGGATGATTAAGAATGCCATTCTTAGTTCTCATGAAATGCTTATTGTAGAAGGCCAACTTAGGACTAAGTGACTGAAATGGAGAGACCCAAGTGATTTGAATATATTGCCGATGAATATCATCTTTGATTGCTTGGTTAGAGGAATTCAAACCATTTGATGTTGCAATGTCCTTTGTCATAGGATGTTTGGACTTTGGAGACTACTTTTGGGTGACTTTAAGATGAGATGAGGGGCACCTCACTCGTTAATTGATCTTATTCCTGGTTGGTATGACTCTTGACAGATTTTCTTGACCCAAAACTTACAGAATATGTTTCTCACAATGGCGATGTGAGCTATTTGGATCAAGAGAAACATATAAGTTTTCCAACAATTGAAGAGGACTTCTCCAAAAACTGGGGTAGTATTGAAAAATCTGTTATTGAGACTAAAGGAATCCAGAATTCTCAAGAGAAAAAAATCTTTGCAAATAGCCTTCACTTTGAAGACACATTCGAAATTAAAACACTTAAAACAAGGAAGGATAATCCATTTGAGATCCCCTGTCAAATGGATGGGAAAATCTTAATATTGATGGGACATGGAACAAAAAATTAAATTCGGCAGAATCTAAGGTATAACATAGATAAGGTGGAGATTATTGCTTTTTAAGTAATCCCATTGGAAACAAATTCTAAGTGTCATGCAAAGAATAAAAATGGTTTCTAGACTAAAGCAAGCAAATGAATCTAGAATTATCAAGCTCATGGTCAAAGGTAACTCGTGACTAGTAGAGGCAAGGAAGGCTTGCTTCACCTTTACTCCATGTTGACTTGTGCATGTGATGGAGACAAGCACCCAAGTCTGTTGTCTGTGACTCTGTAGAAAGGATGAACAAATTAAGCATGTTCTTGAGTTCTATTCCAAAGCTTAGTGCGTTTGACAATTGATTGTAACCCTTTAAAAAAACTTTTGTGATGCTCTGGTCAATGTAAAGTAACTCTCTTGAATTTTCTAAAGCACAACGTTTCATTTTATTAGAAATCTTATACTTGTACAGAAAGAGTATACTGGAGGTTTTTCAAAGGTGAGTTTTCACTGCTATTAGCATGTGGTTCAATAAAAATTGTGGTTGTCCAACTTGGGCCATGCAGTTCTAGCATCAAGATAGCAAGTTTGCCATGGGTCTTCAGTCCTTGACCATTTGTGGCAGTTCCTTACTCGCTAACTTAATGCTTTCAACACAGTTAGTTGGGTCCCAACTGAAAATCCACAGGCCACTCACAACAGCCATATGAAAATTTGATAGGTTGTTAGACTAATTTTGAGCACCACTTTGATGAAGCAAGCAAACTCCACACTTCAACATTATGCATTACTATTATTGAATGTCAACATAACTTTGTGAGTGTAACATTGAAAGCTGCCACATTAATGTTGCTGATGGTTACTTGAGACTAAACTACAATAACTGCATAGATAATGTATAATACATACAAAGTATGACAGACACTAAGATAAGATACAATAATTCTATTAATGTCCAGAGACGGCCAAAGTAGGCCAAGGGGACTCGTTGAATCATATGTTAGCCCATCTCCGCATTAAGTTGTAGCATTCTGCAGCAGTTTTAAGGACAGTACAATATTCATTCATTATTTTGGTTTTACTCATGTATTGCTTATAATCGTGACATATTTCTAAAATGTCAACAGTTGTCAAGTATACAAAAGTTACCTGCTAAGTCAGCCACAAATGAGTGGAACTCCCACTGCTATGTAATACCTTGGCAATCTCTCAAAATAAGTATCAGCCTGACAGTGGAGATGGCGGGAGGTTAGTGAGTGCTCTATGAAGCTGTCAAGACAGGCCATAAATATAGATGATAAATTACCTCTCTTCATTATGCAGATCAATTTTGACTGCTGCATGGGGAACCACATGGCCTCCAACTTCTCTTGTTCATTGGTTATCTTGATCACAATGCTCAGAGGCACAATTGGTGTTGATAATATTGATTTCCATGGTTTGGCAGCTATCTATATATCTATCTATCTATCTATCTATCTATCTATATACATATTGGAATAGATTTCTATATAGGTATAATTTGTACGCACATAGATCTTTACCTATATATATGAGAGAGAGAGATGTGTATTTTTTTTCCTGATATGGATTTATTGCTCAAGCTGTAGACCTTATGAGTTTTGCCCATGAAAAAAACTACCTTACCATCCACCTTTTTTGCACTGAAGCTTTTCTGTCCTAGTATAATGCAATACATCTATCCATAGTACCATATACATATTCTACAGTACCATGGAAAATATGAAAGCACCCATTCTATGCATCATAGTGTAGAAAACCAAAGTGCTCAATGACGACCATCCATACCCATACATAACCTGATTCTAATCCAACACGAAAGTGCTCATTAAATCATAACTCATATTTGTAATCATAATATCAATTCCATTAGATGTAGAATGGAGTCAAGTAGATGTGGGAATGAAAGACAGAAATGGAACAAGTTTTAGGATATATCATAAAATTTTCCGCCGACTGTTGTTTGTCCAATTATGTTTGTCAAATATGATTCGTGTAAGGTAGAGAATCGATTATGTTCGGATATTTTTGATAAAATTCAACAAATCTAGTAACACTGCCTACATCTATCCCTCCGCTAAAGTTGGTCGATATCCTTGTGAACACTTACGTACTGGCAACAAGGTGAATGGCATGAGGTGTTTCAGTTGAAACATAGTAGCGACAGCAGCAGATGGCATTGAAGAAAGTATTAATGGTTTTAAGGGCTGCCAGCATATATGGTTGAAATTTTGGGATGAATTCCTTGCAGACAAAATGCATATGCATGTTCAATATTCTTCTATCCTTCAATGCTCAAGCCAGATCCAACAGGGCTTGGGGGAAAGTTGAGGAGTTGAAACAAGAAAAATATAACATCATCTATACTTCTTAGCAATTAGTCCTCACCATGATGAAAAGCCAAATTGATAAATTGAAAAAAAATGTTGAGCCTCATTAGCAGATTTTGAGCCCCTCAGGCTGCAGAACAGATTGTTCAAATAAGGAAGCTTTTATCTGTGTTACGGTGGAATATTGAATTCATGCAATTCACAATATGCCACACAATACAATACAAAGCAGTAAAAAAATGGAATATTATGCAAAGAAAGAAAGTCATCACAGTGGAATATCAGGTCATATACACAATGCAATATGCAACCATAAATAGATCAGGGCACGAGTCTATTGCAATCTTCAATAGGTCTGTAATAAAATCCAGAAGAATAGTTGTGGCCGAGTCACATGAATGTTCAAGGCCAAAATGGCTGGATACGTAAAAATTGGGGATGAAGGGTGACAGACTACAACCATTTCACCCATCCAACTACTCACACACAACACAAGATTAATGTACCCCTAAACACCCATGACAACCAAATACGAATCATGCCATTTCTACAGCATAACAACAGAACATAAGAGGCTTATGACTTCAGTCAACACTACTGCCTAAAGCATCTATTTGAATTAAACCTTTAATCATGCAATTGGATAGGATGGGGCCAAAAAAAGAAAAAGAATGCAGACAAAAGGAAGTTACATCAATGTCCACAAGTGACCAAATTAGGTTAATTAGACTCAAAAATAAGATTTGATTACAAGAGCATGAAGAAGTCAAAAGGAAGTGTTCCAAAGTAAAAAAATAACAGAAACAGATCATGTAGATCTAGGCATGCTGTACGCCCTGATTGCTAACATTGTTTTGGGCATACTGACTAATATCAATAAACGAGATACATGTTGCATAGAATGAGGGAACAGACTTGATGTGGCAAAGGATAAGTTCAAGATTATCAAGCAATGACTTTCCCATGCTGCAACCATTAGATTTCCAAATCCATGGATGAGTGACATCCAGCTCATCAGCAAACAGAAGTTGATCAAAGAGGTAAATAAACTTTTCAATCGAGGGAACAGTCGATTAAGACAGATGGGTTCCCAACATCATAGGATGATCATGATCTCAAAGTGAGCTGGGTCATACTACATTTGTTGATACTCGATAGATCATTTGTGAAGGTACATCACTTTGAATAAACAGCTTTGAAGGGTTAACTTCACTTGAATATCAGAAAACAATGTCCTGTTTGCAATGACATAGCCAACCACACTCGAACCTCCCGCATGTGGAAAATAAGTGAACTTGGAGGAGTTAGGAAACTAAGGAATCCTATTGAGAACAAAGAGGCCATGCCACTCACAGAACTAAATCAAGTGTTTTCCATAAACTGTAACAGGATGGTTCTCATCAGCAGAGGTCCTGATGAATGCAAGATCCTTGAGGTAAGAGTTCGAAGAGATAGAACTCATCCTTTGTAAGATAATGAAAAGGTGTCTGGCAGGTCCCAGCACACACATTGAAGTCACCTAAAAGAATGACATCACCCACTGATGAATATGTAGAAATCTTGGGGTAGATATCCAAATATGGGTCACCATCAAAGTGGATGACAAACACTGACAACACTGGAGGAAAATTACATATTGCTACAAAGATGTCTCTAAGAGGGGGTAGGCCCCTCTTGATCTAAAATCACATATATCTGGACTGCTCATCTGATGCGACCAATGACACATGCTAGTCTCCAAATGAGGCAGACCACACTACCCGAACCATGAATGCCACCTAATCGACATGTCTCATGTCTTAAAGTAGAAACCCAAAAGTAACCAGTGACAGGTGGAAGAGATTGTTTTGGGCTCTCATGGGTCTCTCTAATAAAAACAAATCTTGCAAAGAAATAACATCTGAAATGTACTCGAGGAAGACCATATCGTCCCATTACAGTTCCAACAAATGACCAGAGGCTACTACCTAATGAGACCACATTTTGAATTTGTCATAGTATACAAAGAGGGCTCAGAAGGTTGCTTTAAAAAATGTTTGTAACAGTGGACTTCATATGGCATTCAGCTTTCCGCTAGACTGTTATTGGAAAATAATGACAACTTCTTTAAAATTTGGCCATCCAGATTATCATGCCAAAGCTGACTGAATGCAGGCAACCAAGTAAGCAGATTGTTGCTTCACAGAAGCATGGTCACTGAAACAAAGCAAGAGAGCCACAGTATTTTAAACAGAATGCCAAATTCTATAAAACCAAAACTCTGGTTCAGTGACACAGAAGATAAGGGTATCTTACTGGTACAACTGTATTGATTAGGCCCATTTCCATTGCTTCCTTGGCACTATAAAATCGTGAAAGAAACCACATTTCCCGAGCTTTTTTAGTCCCAACCTGAACAAAGCAATTAAGTAAATGAGTTCAGCAGCATCCTTGGTAATGCAGAAAGAGAGAAACTAAAACCATCTCTTGTAACATGCCATTTCCTATAAGCATAGGATTTAGAAAAGGGACTTCCTCATCAAGTTTACAAGGTCCTCCTCACCATATTGGAATCACAATATATCAAAACCCAATATACAAATCTAACCTGCTTTGAGTTCTCCATCTGGTTTAGTTTGACAAAAAGAGTCTACCAAATTGAGTATGAAAAAAATGAAAAGCGTCTTACAAAAAAAAAAAAAAAAAATGTGATTTATCATATGCTATAGCTAGCAATTTTATTAATCAAAATACTTTGGTATATGCGTGCTGAAAAAGAACATTCAACTAGATGTAATGTCCCTTTCCTAGCCAGTCAGTGGATCACACGGAGTTAGCCTACTCTTGGGTTCCCGTAGGCTATGTCAGGTGTTGGGGATGCCCATTGGAGGGTTTGCAGTCGTCTTCAGTCTTCAGAAAGCTTTTAGTTGTCAGCTTTTTGGGTCAATCAAAGCCTTGGAGTATGGACTTACTATTTTTAGTAAGTCAGTGGATTAGGGTTTCGGACATATTGGATAGTAAAGTGAGACTCTTTGGTGAAATGGGTGTCTGAATCTACTTCTAGTTTGTGGATTGGAGTGGCAAAGGTTAGAGTTTTTAATTGACTGAAGTTTAATTATATTAAATTTAATTAAATATTTAATTTAATATGGTTTACTTTAATATTTTTATAAAATGGAGTTATGAGATTATTAAAAAAGTCACTTAAGTTATATTATAATGTTATAAAGTGACTTATTTTCATAGCAAAAAAAGGGATGCCACTCATATGAATCTTATAATGTTTTATTATGTAAATAAAGTGAAATTTAAAAAAAAAAAAAACATTATTAATTCATATTTTACCCACCAAGGAGGTCAACCCATTCGAGAAGCTATAAAAGCACATCCAAGGCTTCATTTCGGGCATTCTTGGCTTGTTATTTACTGGAACAAACATTGTGGAGACTTGCAGAGTTTTCTGGCAAGGGTTTTCAGCTTGTTCGGAGACGAAATCCTCCAGCAAGGACATCACTTTCGGGATTGGAAGACATCCTCAGAGTGATTTAGAGCATTTCCGTGACGAGGGAATGTATTGTGCTTCGATTGCAGGTGATTCTTGAAGGTTTTAGAGGAGAAAACATCAGATTAATTGCAGATACATTTTATTGGCATCATTTCAGCAAAGGTCATACATTTTTCAGCCTATTTTCAGAGCATTTCATTGGGATTCAAGCTAGGGTTTGTGAGCATTAATTTCGGTGCCATTCTCCTACAAACCTAGCGTGGATTTTGAAGTTGGTTTCAAGGGTTTTCAGGCAGATTTGAGTGTCATCTTTGCTATTGTACTTTTCCGGTACCTGTTCGTACAGTTTTAGCAGTTAATGTGAAAGTTTTGGGGCTGAAAAAACACCATTTTGCATGTGGGTATTCACAGAGTTGGAACAGCAACAAATGGGTATGTTTAATTTGATATTTTGAAGACATTTACCCATTTGAGTATTCTAAATAATTGTTGTAAACTTGCAGATTTGAAATTATAAGATTCTTGATTGAGGGTTTCCTCAAGAAAGCTAAATATTCAGTGTTTATGTTATTAAACCTATTGCATGTTTATGGGTATTGCATAAAATTGATTATTCAGTGCTTAAATCATCTGGGTATCATTGCATGTTATAGTTATGGTTTCTACTCACCTGGGTATTAATGCATGTAGCAAATTAAGTCATAGTTTTGCAAGACAAATCGAAACACAAAAAAAAAAAATTATTATCCAGATTTGGGGTGGAATATTGCACTAGATCTGAACCTTGCTCTCTCTAAACATAAATAATGATTGCAATATCGATAATTCATTTAATCTTAAACACATGAGAAGCAATACCAAAGGGTCAAACATACAATTTATCTTGAAGATATTACATTTTATAGTGAAATTTGTATATAGCTAAGCTTCTGAATGTTGATAAACTACCCAAAGACAATAAAACTTGGAACATAAGAGCAAAATTCTATTTCTCATTGATAATAAATTCAAACAAAGATAACCAATATCAATTGACACAAACGGATGCTACATTTAGTTTTCTCATGAAAATATTGTGTTTCAAGTTTTTCTGGGTATTGTTGTTGACTGTTCTACAGAATTATCTTCTGTTTCCTGTTGAATATAGGTAAATTTGGATTTTAGATTGAAGATGAGTAATTAATATAGCCTGTCGGCAGAGTTGCTCAAACTATGAATGTTTGATAAATGTGTCAACAAATTTTCTCAGATCTATTTGGTTTGCATTTAATACCAGATTGATTACAACATTTCTGACTGGAAGAATATTCTATAGGTCAGTCCTCACACTGAACTGCTCAAGTCTCCAAAGATACAACTCAATGTTTATCTGTATGGAAGACAGACAAAAATATTCTAACCATCGCCTATCTATGCATAGTGTAGGTGACATATGCGATGTTATGCCAGCTCATGCGCCACCGCAGCAGTGAGTCATCTAGTACATGTCATGAACACAAATAAACACTTGACCCTGTACATAGTTTGGAAATGTGTAGTTGTTGTCAACAGGTTGTAGCACACGGGTGCACAACACCTTTTGTAATAAAATTAGTAGGGGGATCAATTTTCATTTTTCGTGTATACAGAGATCGGTGGGTAGTTGGTAGGTAGACCATTACCAATTGCCTTCTCCAATAATCCTCTTGTATATGCACCTCCATTGCTTTCTTATGTTTAGTATTTTGAGTAGATGGAGACATTGGATATAGTGTACATTGATTGTTATATTGCTAAGTTAATGTGCATATCATTCAAGTATTGTAGGAGAGTTGTAATGCATACTGATGAATTGTCTTTGTGATTGATGTTAGCATACGTGTTTGTAAGTTATGTCCATTTCACACAATTGTACGTTATTTTCAATTGTTGCACGAAGTACAAAACTATCGTGCTATGTTTGGCATTGTCACCGTAATGAGTCTAGATCAGGAGACTATAATGACAAACATGAATGTGTGACCAAACAATTGAATGTATGAATTTCCATAGTGTAGACGGATGTGGATGTGGATAGTGACGAACAAGAGGAGAGCCTATGCACAAGTCCAATAAGATCACACAATATACAATGCAATCAAAAAAATAAGGTGGTGAAGACAACGTGACTGGGGATGAGCAACAAGTTCTGATAGAACCACAGAAGCCCCTTCCACGTATGGAAATAAGTCTAGAAGGTAAGCCTTCTGCAAAGCCCCCTTGTAACGAGGGAAGAAGTGGAGTGCACACACCTTTGTCCATTATACTTGAGGTTATTAATACAACACTAAAGCATGAATTAGACTAAGTCAACAAGTTACTTTATTAATATGCCCAATTCTATGGTCAAGATGACCATTATGAACTAAAATAACTCTAACATCCTTCCTTAATGGTCATTCTAGAAACTACACCAAGTTTTTCTCTAAATTTTACAAATTTAACTAGGCCAAGAGACTTGGTGAAAATGTTTTGCAATCTGGTCCTGAGTTGGGAAATATTTCAACTAATCTTCTCAATGTTTAATCCATTTATGGAAGACAATAGAATCGTTGATCATAATACTCGAGAAGAGGAACAAATGAACCTGGAGTGGCTATTCGTAACAAAAAGAGAACTTGTAATCGAACAAAGAGAATTGAAACCTCGACCTATGGAATGTAGAAGATTACAAGTTCGTGTGATATTTTCGAATAACAAATGCAAAGATAGACTTCAAACCCTCACGAACGTTGCGTTGCAAGAAAGAGAATCTAGTGCAAGAGAAAGGAGGGATGGGGCTCCAAATGAAAAATCAAGGATTCTGTAACAAATGATCAGGGAAACACATCAGTTACAATAAGAATATGAGACCCTAAGAATGTCTAATACGCAACTAAGAGAACAAGTGGTTCATGAGTTCGATGAAACAATGCAGCGGATAAATGAAAGAGAAGAATTAAGACCAGCATAGCTAGATGAATTCGAACAAGGGCTAGAAAGACAAATATAAGAGTTAAGGGGAAGCGCCAATGGCAAAAAAGAAGCACCATCAAAAATTAGCCTTTTATCTTTAAGCTCTAGCAATCTATCTTCAGAAACACTCAGAATTAAATTGAACATTGAAAGTACTACTAGTACTACTTCCCCATTGACAAGAAAGTCCAGAAGGCATAGAAACATGATGCCACGAAATCCTCATAGACAGGGGCAAGATGAGATATAGGAGCTACGAAGAAGTGAGGATAGACCAAAATAAGCTCTTGCTGATTTCATAGAACATCGAGTGAGCAAAGAACAAACTGTTGCAGTTTTATGGAGAGACGTTAGGGAGATGCCAAACCAACCCAGGAATGGAGGATGGATTGAAGACTCAAGTAGCGATGAAAATCTTCCTAGAGACCCCAATACTCCATACCCAAGTCCCAATCATGCAAGAAGGCAAAGGGACGAACGTCGAAGTCAACAAGCGAGGGTACGATTCCTTGAAATGGTTCAAGAAGTTGAAAATAATGAAGCACTAATGCCCGAGGAGCAGGAGGATGAAAGAGTAGAAAATAGTTCAAGTGGCAACAGCGAACCAATAAGAGGACCACAATGGAGACCAGAAGTACAAGAGTATCGAGATGCAACTAGACAATTGAGAATACAGAGAAGAGAAGTGAGAAGGTTGCAAAGACGAGTGCAGGAAACATCCAGATGGCCTATGCATACAGTAGACGAAGCAAATGATTCCAGCACTGACTTTGACTTCTCAATCCAGTACAGAGGTGCACTGGCAGAATGTGAACCACAGAGACAATTTGAAGAGGCAAGATGGCGTAGACGATTGTTGAGGGTAGATCGAAGGTTGTGAACTCTAAGGCAATTGTCACCTAGAACTCAAAACTGCGAAGGGCAACCAACGTGAGTAGAATTACTAGATTGAGCAAGAAATGGAGGTAACTTGAGCAATCCAAGGGGATCGAACGGTCTTCTTGGTAGCCCAAGTATACCTGACCAAGGGGGAGTCCGGTTGATCTCCTTCACGGTAACTCCAGGTGGAGAAATTCCCTTCTTGCTACCCATAGGTCGACTGATCAGCAGACTAGACCACAAGGACTATTTCCATATATAGTATAAAACAACCAGCAATTATGAGTTCATAAGGATGGCCCATCAGGATCACCTCCTCGATCCCATGGAAAACAAAGACATCGTCTTGAACGACTGAGGAACTAGACGAATTCCGGACCAGGGCCCAAGTACCGCCAACGACCCTAGTTCCAAGTCTAACACGCTAAGGAAAATTAGAGATTAGGAGGTATGATGGCAACCAAAGACGAAGGAGACAACCTGCAAACAAGACGATAGTTTGTCATCAGGATGACGATAGAGCAGGCAGCCATCAGGATGACGACAGAGCAGGGCAGATGGCCGACATAAGAATGGCAGGAGGAATAGTCCTCATGATGATGGCAAAAGGGAAGGTCGTCAGTCATTCAACCGTCTACAAACAAAGCAAGATGCCATCAGCTAGCAAAATAAAGGGCAGATTGGCATATTATTAGAACTGGAAATAACCGACAAGCGGATCAGTAGTCGAAAACACCCCAAAACCGAGGAAATTGTTGGAATAGACAACAGACAGAATCAATGTATGATGACAACGATTGAGTAAGTGAGGGAAGTTGCAGTTATAGACAAGAGGCATCGTTGTCAACAAAAACATTGGAAGTTCGCATTGGCATAGCCATGCGATTCACACAACACCAGTGACATGTGGCAGGGACCCACGATGTAAAGTGTAAATAAGAAGACAAAAATAAAAAAATCCAAAAATCAATAAAAGACGAAATAGGAAAAAGGAAGACAATTGCATGCAAGGTGGTATGGTGACGAACATGCAGCAGTCTGGACACGCAGTGGCAATTAACAAATGGTTTGCATGGTCGGCAATGGCATCAAACGAGGGTTATAAATAGGGATGGCCAAGGAGAAGAACGCACATTGCAAACAAGCGAAGTGAAGATTGAAGCAATTGCACAGTATCCAAAGCAAGAGCTTGAAGACTCAATTGGCAGAAACATTTGTGCATCATCAAATTACCACACCAAACGAAGGGCGCCATGAGCTGCAGAGAAACTGGAAAACATTAAGGCCTCGTGAAGAATTACAACAATTATCCATGCATCAGAAAGGTAATTCTGCTAACGCATTTGCAGTCAGATGAATCAATTGACGAAACAGCCAAGCCAATAGCAAGAGAGTGGTCGTCAAAGGACAAAGGCGTGAGGCTTGCAAGCGACTAACGACACGCTTGCAAAATGTTCGCACTGCGAGAAATTAGAAGTTGTCGTCAACAAATTGCTGCCACAATTAGGTGATCACCATCTCAGATCAACAAAAAATGAGCACTGTGAAAGGACAGACTACTGTTAGACGATTCGACAAGAACAGACTACCGTCGGCAAGTCAGCTGGAAGGACTATCGTCAGACGAGTGGTCTACAGAGACTACCATCAGACGAGCCAGCAAGAACACACTGTCGCCAAGTGACTCGATTGGGAGGACTGTCGTCAGGTGCATCGGCAGAAGAAGGGATTGTCGTCACAAGTCGGCAGCAGTAGGGTCGTCAGACACGGTAAAGTCATTAGGCAAGTCGAAATAAATAGAAAGCAACCGTCACAACAATCACACAGAGGATTGTAGTCGCAGACAGAGGTGCCGCCACCATCACATTGCAGATTTAGGAATTTGTTGTCATTGTGGTTAAAGGAAGGCTGATTAACAAGAGAAATAAGATGAGTAGAAGTCACCCAATTCATACCAGATTGACATATCCGAAACAATCTGGAAAAGAAAAATCACACGAAGAGCCGCGACAGGAAGTACCACCGGAGTTAAATCAGAAAAACGACTTCGGAATCACTAGGAGCATTCCTGTGCTGGTGGAGTGGCACGCGGATAGGAACAGAATCCTGAGTAGGGGCAAACTCAAGGGAAACATATACATTCCCAAATAGTTTTTCTGGAACTAAAAGAAAAGGAGATTCGACAGCCCAAACGAGAGCAAATACCTCTCTATCACTTTGATTCATACAACTAGGGATTATTGCTGGCAATGGTGGGAGCAAATGCCACCAAAAAATACGCTTCGACAAGATCAAATATGCAAGCGTACACTTTATACTGTAGGTCCCTAACTTCGACAAAGAATTCAACAAAGAATATCTGTTGCAAATGCTACTAACATATGTCCCTGCAAAACATGTAAATACGGTGCAAGTGGGAGAAGGAAGCCTAAATATCTTCTTTTCAGCCGAAAGTTTCATAAGGATGTTTGAGTTGCCAAAAGGAGGACAGTCAATAGTAAAAGGAGTCGATTCCAAGAGAAGTCAACAATTGATTCAAAATGTCACGAAGTTGAAAAAAGAAGAGATTGACGCATTAATGTCACATGGAAGTCGCGAGGTGAAACCAAACCAACCGAAAGATAAGGGACTCCAATGTATCATGAATGTACTCATCGCAAGACTATCTGGGGAGCAATGAGCCTAGAAATTGCCTATCTACCTGATACCCTACTTGCAAGGCATTGAGAAGGGTGTAGCTTATGATCGGGCAACTTATTTGGCAACACAGATTCAGAATTTTCTGATGCATACCACCAAGAATTTTTCGATGGTCTTCCACGCAATTGGACTATTTTTTAATGCTATTTATAGGGTAGGCGTGGAGATTCCCGAATTAGACCCTCCTAAAGCATTACTGGAGTTAGCACCAACAATCTTCAGGTCGATGGATGCCAAACCTCAGCCAAAGAAGAACACTTCAAGAAAAAAGTAAATAGTGAAATAACGGTTCATCAAAGTGTCACTCAAAGAAGAGCCAGTGGAGGAATTAGAGAGGGGAGAAGTTGCACCACCAGTGAAAAGGAGAAGGAAGTTTGTACCACCAGTACCGTCGCCATCACAATTGTCAGATTTTGCTCAAAGGATAATGGAAAAGATTGCAAAAAGTCAGGCTGTGGTGCACGCCATTGAGCAAACATTAGAGAAAGAACAAAGAAGAACTTAATAAATTTCTGCAATGGGTTGGAAAAGGAAAATGGCGGTTCAACATTTCCCACATTTATCAAGAACAGCCATGGGAATTACCAATGGAAAGCATTAGGACCATGGAAGGAATAAGGGAACTACCACAAGGAACACTGACACTTTACCTGGAGCCTGCTCAAATTTACGTAGTGGGTCATGGAACTCATGCATCTTCTGAAAGCATGGAAGGAAGAAGACCACAAGTAGAACTAGAACCAGAGCTGACATTGACGTATAGCCAAATGGCATTTGTGGCACATTTGATATATTGGCTAACTGAAGGAATTAAGCAGCTCCACTTGGTTAAGCAAAACCTTGTGCAAAAGTTGCAAGCAACATAAGGCAGTTTGCATACAACAAAGGAAAAGCTACGGAAAACAAAACAGGTGAATCATGATCTTGCTCAGTTGAATGAAGCTATGAAGCAAATTCAGGCAACTCAAAAAGAACTGCATAATCTTCATGAACAACTCAAGGACAGGGAGAAGATCATTGTGGAGATGGAAGAGAAACTGCTGCAACAGCAATCGACAAAAAACACTATTGTTGCAACAGCAAGAAGAATTAGTCGCTTAGAAAAATCGATGTGAAAGAGCCTTGTTGATTAAGGTTGTTTTAGAAAAGGTAGTTCTGGTAGTTTTGTCCTGTTAGTTTTGATAACTACCAGGGCCAAAGTATAAATAGACCCCCTACATTTCAAATTGTATCCATTGCATTAGGAGAGCAAGTCCATGTACAAGGGAGCGACGCTAGACTGATAAAGTGTAAGGCTGGTCATAGTATTGTTGCAGTCACAAACTGTACCATACATAATTTCCAGTTATAATGCAAAACCATTCACTTGTGCCAATTGTGTCTCCACTGATGTTGGTGTTAGATTTCTATCTCTTTGTCATAGTTGTTGTAGGTAGGATTGCATAGACGGATTCGCACCACCTTCAAGCAAGCGAGTCATGTTGTAGTAACTGAGGCCATCATAAGCCAAGTGTCGACATATTGTCAATGTCGTCGCGACCAAAACTACCAACATCAGGGGGAGCCAACACCTTGGCTACCGTCATGGCTAGCGTTGACATGGGGGAAGTCGTCATGCCGACATACTGAACATCGTCAATGATGTGTCGTCACATAAAATCATCATAAGCTATGTCGTCATGAGTCATGTCATCATGTCGTCAATCATCTGCCATCATGCTAAATGTCATCTTGGGGGATATTGTCAAGACTGATTCACCATAGGAATCTGCCATCTAAAGTTGGGCCGACATGCAAGTTGTTGTCTGAGCTGCACTGTCGTCATTGAAACTTTGCTAACACAAACATATTCCTTTGGGAATCATTGCCAATTTTACTCCCACTAACTGCCATTCCCTCGCCTCGGGAATCCTCATTGCTGTCTATAGAAACCACTATGGTTACATTAGATAAGTTGTCAATGTATCAAAGCTTAGATATGCAGTTGTTACAATCAAGTATACATATCAAGGTGGAAATACTATTTTGGACAGTACCAGACTTGCAAGCAACCATAGGAAAGTTAGTGCGCACATCAAGGAGAGGAAAAGAGAATTATATGATGTCACCACCAAGGGTAGGAATGAAAGACCAATTTATCAACATAACTACGTTGGTTACTGACATGGGAAGCAACTGTCACTGTTGTATCAAATATATTCAAACATCTCTTGACATGTGATAATTAAAAGTGCTTCAAGCGTGAATGTGCTCTTAGAATGAACACGTAAAAATTTGAGTGTGTCAACCTTGTAGCCCCCAGATTTTCGGTTTTTGGAAGCAAATCAATATTAAGATGACAGGTGTGCTGATAGGATAGAAAGTCACCATTGCCGGACAGACATTCACATTAGATTTTGTGGTGATCACTTCACATAATGTTGCCTAGGACAACTTCCTAGGTAGTGGTTGGTTGTGCATGGCGAAAGTCGACCACAACTGGGACAAGGAACACATAACATTCAAAAAGGACCATCACAAATATACAATCAATTTGCAAAACCATTCAATGAGTGAGGGCCTCACGTCCTAAGATGGGTCGGATTTTTGTACACCCATGATAATGACAAACAAGAAAGACTTGACATGGAACCGAATGCAGATGGCATCCTAAAATTGGAAGAGTGCATAGAAGATTAAGGGCAATCGTATAGTGGTCTTATCCATTGGCAAGTGGAGGACTATGAACTGTTTTAGCCAACGTGCTTATGTTTGAATTTGCAAGAGAAGGGAACATAGGAGAAAGGCAAGATGATGGCAATCAAGATCTTTGAGGTGTGTAGCAAATAGTTTTGACGTGGCGCCTTATCAAGCACCATCTCAAGTATAGATGGATGCATACGAAAATGAGTACACAAACAATTTCGATTATATTGATATTTTGTCATTTTGCACAGTATTAAAAAGTTAGCACGCAAAGTCTTTGTTATTATGTCACCATGTGGTGTTAAATGGTGAATATGTCCCCATGTTGTGTTAAATGGCAAATATGTCACCATGTGTTAAATGGCAAAATTTTGTCAGTAAGCACGTGTAAGTTGGAAGATAATCAATTGTCATGTGAGGGTCTTAGTGGGTAGTTGGAAAATAGGTGCAAGGAAGTTGTGCAAGTTACGCAACTACCTCCCTTGCCCGATGCATTATATATAAAACACCAAAGAACTTGAAAGATAGAAAATACTTATTGGATGATAAAATGAAGAGAGCACATGTCCTTCTATAGTAAAGGAATGACAAACCCTAAAATGACTTAATTATACTTTAAGTCATTAATACAACACTAAAGAATGAATTAGACTAAGTCAACAAGTTACTTTATAAATATGCCCAATTCTATGGTCTAGATGACCATTATGAACTAAATAACACTAAACATCCTGTTGGCAAACGAATCGGCCTAGATATAGATTTTCTAAGTCTACAGCGCCCTAGACCCACTGCCGAGCATTGAATGTCCGAAGGAAAGAAATGTCCTCCGTGACAATCTCCAGTGGGGCTGGTTCCGAAATAAAATAAAATTTGTTTTGAGATAAGGGTTAGGGAAGGTGCTAAAAGAGAAGGAAATTACTAAAAGGAATGGGAAAAGAGGCTAAAAGCTTGAAATACGGGGGTGATGGACAGGAAGCACACTTGAACCAACAACAATCAAAACAATAAACTTTTAACAGAAATCGACACTAAATCCTCACTTGCATAACCTCCTGGGGTATTCCAGAATTAATACTTCACCAACAACTAAATCCAAAAACAGAATTCAAGCTGTATGACAAAATGACTAACTTCATAGAAATAACATGATAGAAGGCATACACAAAGACAGAAGATTCAAGACCGGAACCAGAAGTCTGTATCTTGGAAGCAGATTTCAAGATATACAGCTGCTTTCCTAGACAAGATTGTCCATCCTTAGTTACAGAGAAAAATGCAGCTTTTATAGAAGTCTCCGCCTCTCAAAGCATTAATGCTCAACCACTTCTGCGATGATGACCGGTAGATTTGATCCGGAACCGACTTAACAGCATTAAATTTGACCTTGCGACAACAACTTTGACCAAGATTTTGACTTTCTTGGACTTTGACCTTTGCGACTCTCGAGAAGGAGCTTTCGCTCCTTGGGTGGAGCGAAAGTCTTTGATCAGCATGCACTTAATTCTTTGGGGGGACTTTCGCTCTACATTTAGCGAAAGAACTTCGTGCTTTAACCAAGACTTAGCAATTTGCTCTCTCCTTAATGGGAACTTTCGCTCCGCAACTGGGAGCGAAACTGTCTTAGCATTGTGTTTGAAAGGGCAGCATGCTCTGAAAATTGCCTAAGTTTTCGGAAACCATTACCATATGCACCGAGTTGGAACGAACTTGCAAAAAACAACCTTAAGCAGAAAACACATTCACAACATCGCCCATGCTAAAACATTTACAATTTTGCATTCGAAACGACAGGAAAAGTGCAAAAAAACAGAGAAACCACAGGATCTGAAAGAAAACAGTTTTAGCAAAAGGAGACAGCTGGTGAAAACACAGCAAAAATAACATCTTAACCATTTTTCATGGACAAAGAGAAGTTTTACAATGATATAACTACCAAAACTGCATACAACCTAAATTTCTACAAAATGTGGCAATTAGGCCAACATCTCTAGCGGCTCGTGGGGTATTGAGCTTGCCTCAAAGTAAAGATCACAGGCCTCATCGTTGGGTTACAAAGTCATCTTCACTTTCAGCATCCTCGGACTGCTCCTGCTCATCGTTGCTGCCTGGAAGTCTTTGAAGTCAGTCCTCTTCCTCTTCTTTCTCCTGTTCGCCTTCTGCCTCCTCCAGTCGGTCTTTTTCTTCTTCATCTTCTTGCTCGCCTTCTTCCTCCTCCTCGGAATCTAGCTCGCACTGCTGGGGGAGATATCTCTCCAGAGAGCTCTTAAACACATGTTCATATACTGCGGAAGCGTCGACCAAGCGGTCGAGGGAAAAGGTTGGCTGCTTCTGGAGCTCCTGGATCAGGTAACGGCAGGTCTCGATGCGCTCAATATCAGCAAGATCCAGCCTCCGATCGAACTCCTGCAAGCAAGACTCAATTGTGGCATACTTAGCCATGAAAGGCATCACCTGCGCATCTAAAATCGGGTCTTCCCAAGCGTCAACGTCTGAGGCGTTGCTGACAAATGTTGCCCATACCAGCTTCAACTCCTCAAGTGGTGGAATATCCCCTTCAATGTCTGCGAAGCCGGGGATGCCGACTTGCGGGAGGATGTTAAAGGGTTGCATCGGAACATCCCTCTCGTGCTCTAGGGCATCTAAGAGCTTATGAGCTTTCTTGATCAGCTCGAGCTTCATGAAGAAAGAACGCAAGGTCATTTTCGATGTTGCCCAGGATCAAGCCAAAGAGCCCATAGGAGTAAAGTGGGCATCCACATTCTCAATTTTCCGCATCTGCATGGCTAAGTCTAGCCAGATATCAATGTCTGTCTGAGCAGCTGCTAAAATGGAGCTGCCTACAACAACTTCCTCCTGCGCCTCCCTGAAAAAGGTCAAAATCGTGAGTCCCCACGCAGCTCTCGCCAAGAAATCTGCCAGGAACTGCAAGCGCATCTCCTTGATGCGCTCCCTAGAGAACGCGACAGGCTGCGACGTCTTCTCCTCTAACTCAGCCTGCAACTGCTGGACTTGAACGGTCAGCGCCTGCACCTGCTGATTTGCTTGGGCGCGTGCCTTGGAATGCTGATCGCACACCCTGAAATGCTCATCGACCTTGGCCTCTAGCAAAGTGACGCGCTGTCTCAACTGCGCAGCTTCTGAATCCAACGTATCAATCTGCCCCTTCGCCTTTGCCAAGGCTTCCTCAAGCTCAAGGCTTCAAAGAAGCGCTCCTTGTAGTGCTCGCCATGAAAATAAAAGGAGGCCATATCAAGTGCAATATTTGGGTCACATTGTCACTTAAGATGGAGCTAAAGTTGACCCTAAAAAGATTCAAGTTGTTCAAGATTGGCCGAAGCCTCACACTCTCAAGGGACTTCGAGGATTTTTGGGACTCAAATGGTATTACCGCAAATCTATCCAAAACTATGGAAAAATAGCAGGTCCTTTAACAGCCATGTTAAAAAGAATTATTTTACTTGGTGAGACCTAGCTGAGAAGGCTTTCTTTGACTTAAAGCATGCCATGACAACCACCCCAATGTTAGCAATGCCTGATTTTTCTAAACCTTTTGTAATTGAAAGTGATGCTTCGGGAAATGGCATAGGGGTCGTGTTGATGCAAGAGGGAAGACCATTGGCCTTCACCAATAAAGCACTTTCAGGCCAATTTGGGCAAATCTACTTATGCAAAGGAGATGCTAGCTATTTTGCATGCGGTTAATCATTAGAGGCCCTATCTCATTGGGCATCATTTTTCAATCAAAACAGACCACCAAAGTCTCAAGTACTTCCTAGAACAACGAGTCGCCACACCCGAACAACAAAAGTGGGTCTCTAAATTAATGGGCTATGATTATGAGATCACATATAAAAAAGGAAAGGAGAACATAGTGGCTGATGCACTCTCCCGACAGTTTGAGGATCAAAGTATGTTAAATGCTATCTCTTCTCCCATACCTCAATGGATTACTTCTCTTAGAGAGGACGTGATCAAGGACTCAAGATTGCAAAATTTGATCACCAAACTTCAAACAGAGCCTAACTCATGCTCGAGATACACTTGGGATGGACAAGATTTGAGATATCTTGACCACCTTGTTATTCCCCAAACTTCACAACTGCAGGAATTTATCTTTAAGGAAATGCATGCCTCACCAACCGCGGGACATTGTGGGTTCCTAAAGACTTATGAAAGGATTAAGCGTACTTTATTTTGGAAGGGAATGAAGAAGGATATTCAAACTTTTGTGGCTGAATGTGACATGTGCCAAAGAATGAAAGGAGAAAAAGTGCATTCCCCTAGAACTCTTCAACCCTTGCCAATTCCAAAACAACTATGGACAAATGTTTCCTAAGTTGGGAGGAAAATCAGTTATTCTGGTGGTAGTGGATCGTCTCACAAAGTATGCTCATTTTTGTTCCCTCTTCCATCCCTACACAGCCTCCATAGTAGCCCAAATATTTCTAGACTCCATCTTTCGTTTTCATGGTATGCCCACATCTATTGTGTCCGATAAAGACCCTACCTTTACAAGTCATTTTTGGCAGGAACTGTTTAAGTTGCAAGGAACTCAGCTCAAAATGAGTTCAACCTATCATCCATAGACGGATGGCCAAACAGAAATTGTTAACAAATGCTTGGAGACCTACCTTTATTGCTTTGCCTCTAAACATCCTGCACAATGAGGAAAGATTATATTTCAAGGGTTTGCAGACATATTGTGGAAAGATTATATTTTTAAAATATTGTAATCTGAACCCTATTTTGAAAGAAATTTGAAAAATAAAATTGTTAGTTATTTCCTGTTTCTTGGAGTTGTATTTTCTTATTTTAAGAAACAGTATAGTGTCCCAAATATTAAAAATATCAGAACAGGAGGGGACATTGCAAATCTGAACGCTTAGGTCCGGGGTGAAAGCATGCAGGTAATAGATGTAGGCTTGGGCATGTGACGGCCTTATTTCTTGAGGGACCCTTCTCCAGGTTCTTCTAAACCGAATATTAAAATTAGTGATGCTCTCCTGAGGATGCCTTAGAGTAAAGGAAAACTGAGTAAGCAGTAAAAAGGGGTCTCCTGGGTCATCAAACCCTAATATGAGGGGTTCAGCCAAGTCAGCCGAAGCCCTGATGCTATTGTCTTCTAAAGAGCAATAACATGTTAGCACTTCCCCTCAAAAAGACAGTGCAAGAAGTCCGACCATTACATCTTCAAATGCAATATTGTAAATGGTAGCCAAAGCAACGACATCTTGGAAATGCTCGTAAGTTGTTTTTCACTACCATCATAAGAGCATAAAACTTTCAATGCTGCCTGAGGGATTTCATGGAGATCTAGAAGGTTAAGGGGCCCAACACTATTCCAAGCCGGATAGATTCGTCCAACCATGGCTTCAAGGATGATGTGTTATGATGACTGTGGAGTCATTGCGTAAAATTCAAGGAGCTCTCTTGGCCTCCAATCTTCTTATTGTGCCATTCTGTTACCACACAATTCTTGAGCTCTTTCACCAGCGAAGTTGCCAATTTCTCTAGTTCTTTGACGGTGGAGTCGCCAAGTAATCAAGTCTCTTGATCTTATGGAGCAAACTTCACCAAGGTTCTACTCAAGCAGGATAATAGATTTGGGTTATATTCATGAAGGTGAGATTTTGGTCCCAACGGTTGTGCCAAAAACTTTTGGTCTGAAATCTGCCTAAGTGGATGAGATGTACCTTGAATCTCGGCCAAGGTTGGATGACTAGGATTTCTCCTAAGATCAACCTCCGAAGAAGACCAGCTCCTTATGAAACTAATTAAATGTAATGGGGTGTAAGCCTAAAGTGAGAGATGCTAAGAAATGATGCAGGGTTAGCAATTTGATTTAAGGGCGGTCAGGATTCAACTAACAGCAATGGAACATACCACATTAGAGATTTCACATTCAACCTAAAACACGGCCTAACAAACCAGCTATCAATAGAGCATCACTAAATGTAGCCTCGTTAATATTATATTATGTATTCTTCAAGCATTCCAAGTACTTAATGAAAAGTAATCCAAACAGCAATCCAGATAGCAGAATTAGCCTAACAAAATTTGTTATTCATCAAGCATAAACAAAATACAATTAAAAGCATAACTCACATTTCCATAAATTCCACGAAACTCCATTGACAGAGGTGCAGACATCAGTTCGAAGAAGAAATGATATCCAAACCTACTTGACAAAATGTCCACATGATGTTGGAAATTTTGATGAAGTAATGTTTTTGCAATGTACATCAGCCGTCATGATTTAATACGGACTGATTAATAATTCTGAATAAAACGATAAACTTGTATAAACTAGCCATCATGATTAGTTAAGTCAAACTTGTTAATTAGTCTAATACTGGTTTAAGCCAGACTAGTTAATTAGTCTGAGACTGGTTAGTTATGTCTTAGAATGCTTGGTTAAGGCATTAACATAGGGACAATTGGGACGATTGAGCCTGGTTGGTTGCAGTAACCGCCAAGGCTGTATTATAAATACCCCCTACTCATTTTTGTACAGACATTCATGATCTATCTGTTGAGGAATCAATACAATAATCAGTATTGTTCTAGTGTCATGCAGATTTCTGTGTGAATGCATTGTCTTGTGTTACAGGTATCCGATTGATGCAGGTTATGGACTAGATTGGAGTAGACTGGTGTTGTGTTGTATGTGTTGTGCAGAGTTACAAGAGGGAGCGGCCAAGAATTAGTTCATGTTCGTAGGATGAAACATGAAGTTGCAGATTGGTGCTTTGTAGAACCCATCTACGCCTATCCGTTACCCGTCTAGGCCTAGATGTCCGAACCGCCTGTCTAGACTTGCAACTACCATCTAGCGTTCAACCCCTCTGGACCTGTGACTACCCATCTAGGTCAGCCTGTCTACATTCATCAGTCATTGATCACCCGTCTAGAGCTGACTAGTACAGTTTAACAACATGTTTTGTAGCCAAGTTTGCCAGTCCTTCCCTTCCTAAACTCCTGTCATTCACTCGTCTCAAGAAGGCACTCACCCTTGTCTACATTTGGAGTCGGGCCTAGATCAACTTTGGGTCAAGGAAGAACTCAAGTGACAATGCAAAGAGGTGAATGACAAATTCCATGCTACAAGGCCAACGAGGAAGGAATCAAATACCACTTAGGCGAAGTGCAAGACTGGCAAACCAGAGAACACAAATTCAAGACGAAGATTCACAACCGTAGGTGGAGCAACTGTGGAACCCTTTGGACGATGAGAGTTCACAAGCAATGCGAGAAAGGTGGGAAACATTGTTTTTGATAGCAAAGAACAAAGTACAAATAGCAGAGGACGTACCTAACATTAGAAGTGAGGAGCGAATGGTAACACCTGACCCAATGGAGAGGAGTTGGCCAACAGGTACAGAAGAGAGAAGTTTTGTACCAGAGCAACCATGCGTGGGTTCTTGGGGAGGAATACCAGAACCACACTTCGTATACTCACGAAGAAGGTTGGGAAGTAGTGACATACGTGAATCACAGAGAAGGCTATTTTAACACGTACTTGAACGAGATTTTGAGCCACCTACCGCAGAAAGGGAGTGGAATAGAGCTCCACAACAATCATCATCAAGTGATACGCACAGTGGGAGTCCCAATGGCAAATGTTGCCAACAGAGCAGGCAAACAGAAATGCCCACCCTTCACTGGGGAAGCGAAAGAAGAACTAGCATGCCACATAGGTACTTGCATCGCAATTAGGGGGTCAAATGGAGTATCGCAACAAGCAGAATGGTTGCAATTGTTCCCTACCACCTTGCGAGGGATGGCTATGGATTGGTATCTAAAAAGATAAAATACCCAACCATTCACACAATGGAATACTTTAAAAGATGCATTCATAGAAGAATTTTGGCCGTTGAGGGATGATACGGAGATTATCATTGAAATATTTGCAACGAAGCAAAAGCCAGACAAAGATGTCAAAAGTTACAATCGGAGATTGAAGCAATTGGTTGATAAAATGCAAATGCCAACGGCAAATGAGATGGTGAAACGTTGGTTTTTAGACGGACCGTTACCTAAATATAAGAAGAAAATGAAAGCCGTACCATCCTCCACATACAAAGAAGCTCTCAAAAAAGAAAAGAATTTTGAGAGCAAAGATAAACAAACAGCCTCAAGAATCGGAGGACATTCAAGGAATGACGATTCCGACAGTGATACAAAAGACAGTCCAAAGCGCAATACACTCCTTTACAAGGGAATTTAAAATTACAAAAGAAGTTAAAGGAGAAGTGAGGAAAGACCGGAAGGATATCTGGTGCTCCGACTGCAAGATAGAAGGGCATACAAATGTCAATTGCCCAAAGAATGCATATTGCAATATATGTGATATAGCAGGGAATCCGGTGGCTAATTGTCCATTTAATTTAAAAGGTGTGAGGCATCAAATTATGACAGTTCAACTGGAGGAACAACCAAATACGTCAAGAAACGGGCAAGGCGCAACGAGCAGCGGATTTAGAAATAATCGCCGAGGTGGAAGACAGGGTGGACAAAGTTGTCTACAATATGACTCCGAGGGAAGACCAATCATCCAATGTAGGAATTGTCAAGAATGGGGACACCTTGCGAAGAATTGCCCCAAGCCTCAAAATACAGGCAATAACAATGGTAGCAACGCTACCCAAATGTGTAGATGGTGTGGATCGGGAAACCACAAAGAGGTAAACCGCCCAAACAAAGCAAGTATGAGTGGCATGCAAAATGTCAATTGGATTGACATTGGGGAAGTGGATACCGAGATAGACAAAGAAAAATAAGTCCTAGCAGTAACTAGAGCTCACGCTAGGAAGATGGAGCAATATCTGAATCCTGCCAAGGAGAAATGGTGATGACAAGAAGCTCCGGAGATGATCAAGATGGAGTTAGACAAAGAAAAGCAAGAAAGGCTAATTCAAGAGAAAGCCTTGAATACGATAGAGATCGTGACAGATAAACGAGCATCAGTTGAATGCTTGGTAACATAGGTACTCAATACAACTTTGGAAGTAAAAGTATCAAGTCTATTTAGTGCAGTACCTGAATTATATGCTATAGTCGGGGAGATAATGAAAACAAAGAAGAGGGAAGAAGTAAGACAGGTAGCCAATATCAAGCAAGCACAATTTATCGATCCTACAATACTAATGATTGAAGCAGGAAAAAAGCCAGCTTTGGTTCACATGGAGATATTGGACCATAAGCTAAATCAAGTTATCATTGATGGAGGATCGAGTGTTAATGTGATGTTGGAGAAAACATGGCAAAGTATTGGCCAACCAGCACTAAGATCTCCGAATTTCAGGTTATATGGAGCTGACCAATATGGCATCGAAACAAGAGGAGTATTGATGAGCCAAAAACTGTGGAACAGGATTTTATTTTGGATTTCGTTGTAATTGCTATGCAGAAACCTGCATATGATGCATTACTCGAACGAGGGTGGTTAAGAACAGCAAAGGTAAACTACAATTGGGAAATGGAACATCTTGCCTTCAAGAAAGGCCAACACAGGTACTTGATTAATCTAAAAAACCAAGCAGTAAGCCAAGATATTGCAACTTCAGACGAATCGGAAAATTCCTCATCAAATGGAGAAACGGGATATGAAACAGATGATGAAATCTTGCAATTAGAAGAGTGCACTAAGGACGAGAATGATGAGGATAAAGGCTTACTCCACTGGCAGACAACATTACGAAGTGTTCTCTCCACAATGCTTATGCATCAATGCAGAAGACGAGGTCCAAGAGGATGAAAAGAAGGAGCCCGAGGAAGGAGAGGGCCAAAAAAGAAATCAGCAGTAGAAAAGGACAAAGAAACGGAAAAGTGGAAATTTCCCAAAAAACTTCGCGGAATATACGATGGGAGATACGGTAAGTGAAGATAAGCCAACCCATCCTTTTGATGTACTAAAAGCGGTAGAACCTGAGGCCATCAAGTACAAAGGACATAGGATGATTCAGGTCAATTTGGAAGAAGAAGGTAAAGAGAAGATGATTAAATGCGGGGATGACTGGGACCTTGTACTAAAAGCAGCAGCAATCAGAATTTTGCAGAATATAAGGATGTCTTTGCTTGGACATACAAGGATTTGAAGGGAGTACCACCAGAGCTATGCGTATATAAGATTCCTTTGATTGAAGGTGCACAACCTGTAAGGAGACCGTATAGGATGAACCCAAAATACGCAGCCCTAGTGAATGCCGAAATAGAGAAGATGCTGGATGCAGGCATAATATTCAAAGTTACGACGAGTGAATGGGTATCACCAATAGTGATTACCTTGAAGAGAAAGGCAAAAAAAATCCGGATTTGTGTGGACTTTCGAAGCCTCATCCCCGTAACTATTAAATTTCCCTTCCCAATCCCTTTTACAGATTCCATTTTGGAGGAAGTAGCCGGCCACGAGATTTATTCATTTTTGGATGGATTCTCAGGGTATAACCAAATAAGTATTGCGATGGAAGATAAGTTGAAGACCACTGTTATAGTGGAGGATGGGATATATGTTCATAATCGCATGCAGTTTGAATTGTGTAATGCACCAGCTAAGTTTCAAAGGATCGTATTATACATCTTTGATAAAATGTCTACAACAAACTTCAAAGCCTTTCTAGATGATTGGTCCCTATACGACAAAACGCAGGAGCATTTGAAGGCACTGGAAGAATATATGAGCTTGTGTAGGAATGCTCGGATATCATTAAATCCAGGCAAGTGCGTATTGATGGTACCATATGGGAAGCTGTTAGGGAATATTGTATGCCAAGAAGGTTTGAAGCTTGACCCTGACAAGATATGATACTGCTGATGGAAGAGCCACATGATGTAAGTTCAGTAAATACCTTCTTAGGGACAGTGGGGTATTATAGAAGGTTCATCAAGAACTATGCACAAACTTCTCATCCGCTAGATGCTCTTCCGTGCAAAGGTGTTCCTTTCAAATGGGCGGAGGAGCACTAGGAGGCTTTTGAGGGATTGAAGGCACACTTGGTAAAGGTGCCTATCTTAGTTTACCCCAACTAGGAAAAAGAATTCCATGTTCATGTGGATGCCACAAACTTTGCAATTGGCTGCGCATTAACTCAAGAAGGACAGTTCAGATAGGATCAGCCCATATATTTTGCAAATCGATTATTGTCTAGGGCGGAGAAGAATTACAATACAACATAACACGACGCATTGGGAATGGTGTACGCAGTACAAAAGTACAAGCACTATTTATTGGCTACCCATTTTCTTTTTATGTAGATCACCAGACGTTGTTGTACTTGATTAATAAACTGATGATTTATGGACGAGTAAGTAGATGGCTCGTCACTCTACAGGAATTTGTGTTTCGGGTGGTAGTGAGATCAAGGAAGAAACACGTGAGAGCAGACCAACTGTCGAGGATTCGCTCGGGAGAACCTGCATAAGGAGAAATACAGGATGAAATCCCTGACGCACAATTATTCATCATAAGTGCAATATCGGCATGGTATAAGCATATCGAGGAATACTTATTGACAGAAGATCTGCCAAAAGAGATGATGGCAACTAAACAAAGAAAAGTGATTACGAAAGCGGCACCTTTTACATTGATTGCAGGTTTGCTATATAAAATGGGGGAGGACCACATTCTGCGACGATGTGTAATGGAGGACGAAGTGAAACAAATATTGAAGGAGGCACACGAGGCAATGGCAGGAGGCCATATCGGGCCAGATGCAACAACTAGGAAAGTGATTTTGGCAAGGCTATGGTGGCCTACCCTTAATTACGATGCCAAGAATTATGTCAAGGAATGTGATACATGCCAAAGAACAAGGAAGCCGTTAAAAAGAGACTTCATGCCATTGCATCCGTCGCAACCTCAGGAACTCTTCGAGAGATGGGGTTTAGATTTTGTGGGACCTTTGCGAACCAGCCATAAGAAAAAATGTCGATATATCGTAGTAGCAACAAGATATTTAACGAAATGGGTAGAATCAAGAGCCTTACTTGATAACTCTGCAAGAAGCACGACTCGGTTTTTGTATGAGCAGGTTATCACGTGGTTTGGAATTCCTCTTCAATTGACAAGCGACCAAGGAGGCCATTTCGTTAATGAAATTATTCAAAATCTGACAAACGAATTTAGGATTTTCCATTCCTTGTCAAGTCCGTATTACCCCAAGGCAAATGGGCAAGCAGAGGCAACAAATAAGGCCCTGGTTTCAGTTTTGTAAAAAAAAAAGGCGTAGAAGGAGCCAAGTGGGAGGAGCGTTTGCCGACAGTTCTGTGGGCATACAGGGTTACCTTCAAACCAACCACAAACCATACACCCTTCCAGTTAATGTATGGGCAGGAGGCAGTGGTACCTATCGAATTTCTGGTACCTAGTTTGAGGAT